>PVKE010002904.1:0-77312 GCA_004027555.1 Craseonycteris thonglongyai
CAAATTGCCAGCATCACTACTCTTGCACTTTGGGGCCATTATTAAGTAAAATATGGGCTACTTGAACACAAACACTGTGATACCACAACATCTGATAACCAAGATGGCTACTAAGGGCTTTAAGGCACAGGGAGCATCTATACCATGGAGACACCAGACAAAGCCGATTTAAGTACCAGGTGGAGTGGAGTGGGCCATGTGAGATTTCATCACACTACTGCACAATTTTAATCTCAAAAATTGTTTATTTCTACAATTTTCCATTTGATATTTATGAACTGTAGCTGACCACGGGTCACTAAAATTGCACAAATTTAAAATGCAAATAAGGGGGGACTGCTGTACCCCAGCCTACTGACTCAAATGCTAACATCTTCCAGAGATAACCCCAGAAATAGCATTTTATCCGCTATTTGGGCATCCCTTAGCCCAGTCTAATTTACACATAAAATTAACCATCACAGTGCTTATACAAATGGGGAATTTAAGCAGGAAAATGACAACTATACGAATGAGTCAGATAAGATGGTAGAAAATAAGATACGATATCAGAGATGGAGAATTCCTTTCACAGGCTCATCAATCGCCTGGACATAGCTAAGGAAAGACTTCATGACCTTGAAGATATGACAACAGACTTCATCCAAACTGAAACAGAGAGAGGAGAAAACAAAAAAGTGGCAAAACCCACCATAGAACAGAGCATCCAAGAACAGATACAAATGAAAACTTGAATCTATACAAATAAATAAAGAATAAAGGAAATGGTAAAAATAATAATAATAATAATAAAGGCAAAAGACCTTTTTTTAAACTTATTTTAAAACAATTTAAAAGATAATTGTGTAAAACAAAAAATACTCTATTGTAGGGTTTATAATATGTAAAAGTAAAATGTACAACTAAAATAGCTTAAATAAGAGGAGGGATAAATGGGAATGTTCTCTTGTAAGATTATTCTTTCACTTTACATGAAGTGCTATAATACTCATTGAAAACAGATTTATTTAAGTTAATGATGTATATTGAAACCCCTAGCAGGAAAACTACAAAAGTTTTTTTGTTGTTTTTTTTTTTATATCTTTTTATATTTATAGAGAGTAATTATTTTATCTTCAGTGCATATTTATTTCTATTTTACTTTTGACAGATAGAGAGACAGAGACAGAGACAGCTAGAGAACCGAACTGTGGGAACTCCCCAGCTCAGCATGTGGGTCCTGCCTGGGCCGGAGCCGGGATTCGATCCTCGGTCCTCGTGGCCTCAAAGCGAGCGCTCAACCCGCTGAGCCGTCCTGGCTTTCCCTACAAAAGTTTTAAAAGAGGTATAACTAATTAGCTAATAGTGGAAATATTCAATTAAACTTCAAAAAGTAGAAAAAAGAAACAAATAAGAGATAAAACAAATAGAATTCACTAGGAAGCCGGGAAGTTTAAATCTAAACACGTCAATAATAATTTTAAGTGTAGATTACATTAAAAGGCAAATATTGTAATATGGGATAAAAAAACAAGACCCAACTATACGTTATCTATGAGAAGCTTACTTTAAATATAAAGATATAGATGGCTTCAAAAAGTGGAAAGAAGAAACATACCAAGAAAATACTAATAAAAATAAGTTATAGTGGCTATATTAGTATCAGGCTAAATAGACTTTAGAACAGTAGTGTCCAACATTTTGGTTTTTCTGGGGCACATTGGAGGAGGAATGGTCTTGGGCCACACATAAAATACTAACACTAACGATAGCTGTGAGCTAAAAAAAAAAAAAAAAAAAAAGTCACAAGAAAATCTTACAGAGTAGCCAGGTTGGCTCAGCAGGTTAAGCATTCACTTTGCAGCCCTGGGAACCAAAGATCAAATCCCCGCCCTGGCACCTGTGAACCCGTATGCTGAACTGGGGTGAGCTTCCCATTAGGGAGTTCCCCAGTTTAGTTCTTGTCCTCCCCCCTGTTCAGCCCTTGGCCCGGTTCCCACACTATACAGCACCTGCCTACCTGTGTGGAACAAAACTATGCCAAAAACAGATGATGTACAACTGTGGAGACTGTTCTGGGCCCTCCCCCTTCTCTCTGTCTCTCTCTGTGTCTGTTTCCCTTCATCTCTGTCAAAAACAATAAAATAATTTTTTTTTAAGATTTATTTATTGTTTTTGACAGAGAGAGAGAGATACAAAGTCAGAGACAGAGAGAAGGGGGAGGGCCCAGAACAGTCTCCATAGTTGCACATCATCGGATTTTCCCACATAGTTTCATTCCACAGGTGCGCATGGGGCTTCACAAGACAGGAACTGGGCCGGGGTCTCGCCCTGGTGAGAACTGAACTGAGGGCACTCCCCAGTTCAGCATATGGGTCCACATGGACTGGGGCTGGGACTCGATCCTCGGTCCCCGGGGCTGCAAAGTGAGCGCTTAACCCACTGAGCCATCCTGGCATCCCCTTATTTATTTATTTATTTATTTATTTATTTATTTATTTATTTATTTAAGTCTCATAATGTTTTAAGAATTTGTGTTGGGCTGCATTCAAGCTGTCCTGGGCCACAGGTTGGTCATGTCTGCTTTAGAACAAGAAATATTTTCAAGGATAAAGAGAGACATTGCATAATGACAGGGGGGTCAATTCATACTCTCCAAAAAATTAGGAAGTGTCCAGGTGCCCATCAACAGAAAAATAGATAAAGAAATTGTATATCTAACTGAAAACAATTATTGGATACGCGCCAGGACATAAATGCATCTCAAAGGCATAATGCTAGGTTGAAAAAAAAAACAAACCAGATTCAAAGGGATAAATATTGTATGATTCCAGTTCTATGGTACTTGGAAAAGCAAAATGCTAAGGACAGAATTCAGGTTAGTGATTTCCAGGAAAGAGTGGGGGAGAAGATTAATTAGAAGTAAAGCAAGAGAGAACGTTAGGGGGTGAAGGAAATAGTCTGTGTCTTGATTGTGGTGGTGGTTACACAATTTGTCAAAACTTCATAAGTATACATCTTCACAGGGTGAATGATGTTTTATGTAAATTATACTTCAACAAGCCTGATGTAAAATATGCGAAATAATGATAGCGAGGAGGCACTCCTCCACACACTGTTCCACCCTTTTGTCACGACTGTCCCAAGGACATTATGTCTCCCAGCTTCAGGCATGGGGTCGATGACAATGGCCAGGCCAGTGTTACTCAAAGGATTTTCCAACACCAGTCCCTAACAAAACAAGTACAGAAATCGAGGGGTGTATTTAGTAACTTTTATAACTATTTAAGTAAGGAGTACTATGTCTGTTGTATCTAATAATAAAACACTTTAGACTTGTATTTTGTATGTCTTTGGGATTTTTCTCCCCTTTCAGTGCCCCATGAATTCATTTTAATTTTTTTCTTTTTAGTCTGAAATGGATTGAAAATGTTAAAGTAAAAATGGGTCCTTCACCCCAGGTAGTTTCAGAAGTACTGCGAAGGGAATGGGTGGACAGCATGGAGGACCCTGCATCCCCAAAGCAGAGGTACCTGGCCGTCGGAAATGCTCCTCTCACACTGTGGCATGAATGCGAAACAAACTTTGGTCTTTGAGTCACATTATTATTGTGTCTGTTATAGGAGCTGAGCCTCACTATCACTGGAATCCTCACGAGGGCCTGCTATCTGCTGACTGGGAGCTAACATTGCCGTCCCACAGAGAGCCAGAAGCAAGCTCTATTCAGACGGCACAAGCTCCAAAGACAAGGAACGCAAGTGAACGTTGCTTTTCATACCACAGCAAGTGCCCACAATGAGAGGAGGTAAGAGTGACTGTCCTCACTTCAGCAGGGCACAGGCAGGCCGACAGCAAAGATGGAGTGGCAGTCATTCCAACAGCCTGCAAGCCCCCAGCAGAACTTGGCTTTCCTGGCTCATTATGGTGCAGGTTCAGGGCTTGCATCCACAAGTATGACCATAGCCGTTTGAACAGCGGCCCCAGAAAGATGGCTCTCAGGCCTCCCTTTTATTGGGCCCGCTGGGAATGGGTGCTCCTGACTGTTACTGAGGGTGCTCAGGCAATGTAACACCAGTACAGTTCTGCCAATTCCTAATTGTTCACCTCTTTCCCCCTCTGTCTCCTCATCTGTAAAATGGGGGCTAATGAGGGTCTATCTATGCTGTAGATAGATGTACTTCATGTAAAGAGCTAGAACTGTGCCTCTCTCATTAAAAGAGCCTGATACATTTTAACTACTGACTGCTTTAGTGGCAAGCCAATTGCCTTTGTAATGAGATGATTTTTCTGTAGTCACCAGATGGTTCCTACAGTGCTTGAAGGCTGTAGACCTTAGATACAAACCTGATGAGTGTAACTTGATTCTAAGGCAGCAATGTAAGTTTAGGGGCCAATGCTATACTTCAAATGTAAATCTGTGATTAGAAGACTTAGGAGCGATATTAAGTTATACCTAGTTATGGTCTGGTTGAAGCCCAGACTCAAAACTCACTGCCTTTAAGAACTCTTCATATTAAGCACAACCACATGTACAGTGCCTTTCAGTTTATAAAGCAATTACATCCATCACCTGATATTAGCCTCACAATGACCAGCGAAGTAGAAGGGATTATTGTATCTACAGCACAGATGAGGCAAGGGGCTCAGAGGTTAAGTGGCTCACCCAAGGTCATGGGGTTAATGAGAGCAGAAGGGGGGGGGCTCAGAACTGCATCTGGTGCCAAGCCCAGTCCTTTTCCCAGATACATCTCTGCCTCTCCAGGCTTACCTCACCTGACCCAGAGCTCGCCTCCACGACATAGTCATGTATATGCCACGATGTGTACCAGGCACAAGATTAATCATCATAAATATACAATTAGGATAAACCATCTAAAATTGCTGATATTTGAACTACAGAAATGGTGATTTGACATAATCTATCCTAATAACTAATACTTGTTTGGAGACTGACCGGAGATGAGACACTGAGCCAAGCGCCATACAAATACATTGGCTTATCTAATCATAGTAAACCTATTATATCCATTTTAAGGAGGAAGAACCTGACACCAGAGTTGCGAAATTAATAAATTATGGGAGCAGGATTTAAATCCAGGCATTTGAGCCTAAGCACTTGACCAGTGTTCTGTCCTATCATTTATTTTCCAGCAGGAAGACATAAGCTCCTCATGACAGAAGTCATGTGTGAGTTGACTGTACGTGTGTAATGCTGCATGCAACAGGTGGTACTCATTCATTCAGTCAACAAATCTAAGGGCTTACTAGGATTCATGGGAGACAATTCTCCCATGAATCTCAAACATTTCTACACATCTTGTGAGCAGAGGCATTGACAGCTCTTTGTTCTGGAATACCTTTTCCAAGATATTTGTATATTGAACATCCTTGGAAGATAGAGGTAGTGTCACCCTCCAGAGAAAAGGGCACACAAACTCTTCAATATAAAAGAATCAGGTTCCTTAAATGCAGGGTTCCTCTTCTGTAACTCATTGAGTATGTAAGCCTCATTTGGCTTTCTACATGTCCCCCTAGAAAAATTAGGACTGGGGGAACTATCATGGGGAACCATGATGCTAATACTCTGGTTACTGCTAATGCTGTGAGTAATAGTAGACAATCCTTTGCATCTGACCCAAGAGTCTCATATCTTCCACCAGCATGAAACTAGCAGGCTAACTTGTTAGCTTGCAAGTAGGAGACAATCTCAGACTCAGTTCTTGATGGTACTGTGCAAGTGCTGGCCAAATGATTGAATGCACGTAATGAGCACTCACATACAGGGCACTGTGTCTTAGACATTCTCATAGTGTCTCTCAATGGAGCCCTGACAGAGAAACAATGTAAGGAAACAGCCAGAAGTACCGGTTTGGTCTCCCTGGACTGATCACATATCTGCAAAATGGCCACACCAGCACCAGCCTTTATTAAGATTCAATTGTGTGTCTGGCTCCAATTTTCTGAATTCCATAGTGTCTACCTAGGGCCACTGGGTTAAGTCCTTGTTGAGAAAAGGATCCATTCAGCGATTCAACAAATATTTATTGAGTGCCTACCATGTGCCTGGCTTTGTTCTAGGATTTGGGAGACTAAGACAGACAGGATCCCTGCCCTCCTAGGTTCATCAACTGGTGGGACAGACAGTCAACACAAAACAATATCAGATAGTGATGAAAAAAAAAAAAAAGTTCCGCAAAGATGAAAGAGGAAATATACTAAAGAATGAGTAGCTCCACTTGAGAAGTGGTGGCCAGAGGAAGCCTCTAGGAAGAGGGGACCACTAAACTGTCACCTGAGCGATGAGAGTCAGCCTTGCTCAGATCAGGAGGATGAGCATTAGAAGCAGAGGGGATGAGATTGGTGTGTGGGAAGGACAGTGAGGAGACCAGTATGGATGGAACCCTGCGAGGAGGTGGAAGAGGTGTGGCAAAAGACAGGAGCCAGGTCATGGCTTCATGAAGCTCCAAGGATATTTCCTGTCAAGATGACAGTGGGCACAGTTGAGTGCTTTCAATAAGAATCCATCAACCACAGTCACAAGGGTCGCCACACTGTAGAAGGTGCTTAATCCTGCACCATGAAGCACTGTTACCTCAGCAACTCTGTCATCTGTAAGGTGACCACTCTCTGGGAAAAAAAGAACAAGTAAATATATAAAACAAAACTTAGGCTGCCTGAATCTCCAGACAATGGGTATTTAACAAATTAAACATATCATGGGAATTTTTTTTTAAGAGTAGAGCTTCTGTGACACCAGTTGAGGTCAGTCCACATGGGCTCACGCAGAAACCCTTTCCTGGAGACTGCCTGAAGAACAGAAGGAGGAGTCTCCCCCTAATTACACATTACACAAGGCCACTGACACTGAGGGGCGCTGCCAGACGTCAAGGGAAGAAGACCTGGCAGGTGTGTGTGGAGCCTGGAGTTTTCAAAGACAGGGTAAGGAGCAGGGGTCGAACACGGGGCAGCGGGAGCTTGCAAATATCAGAACACCTCCCAGACCAACTTTTCTAATGTAGCTAAAGGAAGTATTCTTAAAAAGAAAAGAAAAACTCAATGATCAAAGACACAATCCATTTTATAACAACAAACCTCTAAATATTCAAACTCAGTGAAGTACAGCAGAATAACATCATGGAGAAGTATTGTCTTCTAAGAATGGTTATAAAGACTATGTGAGCCAAGTTTGTGTAACCCGCAGCCCATGGGTCGCACGTGGCCCAGGACAGCTTTGAATGCTGCCCAACACAAATCCGTAAACTTTCTTTAAAAATTATTATGTAATTTTTTTTTGGCAATATATTTTTTTAGCTCATCAGCTATCATTAGTTTAGTGTATTTATGTATGGCCCAAGACAATTCTTCTTCCAATGTGGCCCAGGGAAACCAAGATTGGACACCCCTGATGTAAGCACATAAAGCTTGAATAAAATATTAGATGGAAATAGATTGCAATCTTTACATACACATTGGTCAAAATGATGCAAAAACTAGCTAGATCGCAGGAGTTAGATGTCAACAGCGTTCAAAAGTGGTGGGAAGGTGAAGTTACAGATTTTTATGAAGTTGCTTACTCAATTAAAAAATATAAACCAAAGGCCTTTCCTGTTTTCAAAGCCAGAATGTGAGTTTTGAGAAAGACATGTTTTCCAGAACCAGAAAGATCTGAAATAACAGAGCCATCTCCATCTAGAAGCCCGTTCCCCTGGCCATGCTGCCACATGGAAATAAAAGTGCACACCATTAGCCTTTGACTGTCCTTAGGCATTTACGGCGCTCTCTCTGCTACAGGCAGCAGCAGTTTTAATAAGTCGCCCTGTCCAGATTCCCTTAATGATACGCTTTCTACATGAAAAAGGGCTTGTGAAACCTAATTCCTCTGACAGAAGTGAGCTCCGGTCTCTGAAGCAGCGAAGATTTCAGATTTCCGCCGGGTTTCCTTGCACCTGCCCTTGCGAGGCATGAGGTTTTGTGTGCAGAAGCCTCCAGGGGTTGAAATTTAGCCCTGTCCATGTAGCAGGAAGGTCAGCCGAAGTCACTGGGTCCCAAGACACTGGACTTCAATCTCCGACCAAAAAACAAAACATCAAAACACTTCTATTCACCAGGACGTGCTTAGCAGCGCGCTGGCATTTACAGATGTAAGGCAGCACCGCGCAGCTCAGAGAGGGGGCTCTGCTTAGAAAGTCCATTGTTCTTCGGAGATCTGACAACCTCTATCAGATCTGTGTCAGCCCGGCTCCAGCAAACACTCCAGAGAAAGGCAGCCTCCTCCAGGCTGAGCCCTGGCTGCCACCTGATACCTGAATGAAGAGGGGCCAGCAAAATCCAAACTCCTTTCGGGACGTCTGCTTCTGTGGGAAATGGTTTTGTTTTTCTCAAAAACCATTAATGTGGAAAAAAATTAATTTTCAGTTGGCCTTTAAAGGCTGATGTTAAGTACCCACTAATCAGAATGACAGTCTTTTATCAGGAGAAAACCTTTGCTGCATTTATCTGTGTATTTCTTATTACTAGCCCCTCTGAACAATCACCTAACTTTGTATTATTATTATTATTACTATTATTATTATTTGTTACAATGACAATAATTATAATAACAGCCAGCGCCAACCAAGCATTTACTGTGTGCCAAGGACTATGCTACTTAGGCCTCACAACAAACAGGGAGATATTGTTTCCCCCACTTTGCAGAACGGACACAGAGGCCCAGAGGGTTCCAGGGTTTTGTGCAAGGAGAGTACCTGGCTAGTACGTGGCAGAGCTTATACTTTGAAGCCATGTCTCAACTGGGTCTGCTTCACTTTCCCCTGCTTCACTGTGGGTGCATGTATAAGTGATGCAATGACAGCCTTGAACTATATAAAAAAAACTCCCCCCACCCAGTCCAACGAATCCTGGTTTCATTTGGCAAACATTGAGCAGTTGCCACCATGTTTAGGGTTGTGTACTAGCACAGACCCCTTACCCCTAGGCGGGCGGGCACCCAAGGGACAAGGAATCAACGGCACAAGTAGTAACACTAGCCCAGGTAGAATGCTGATGGCTTAGGTGATATCAGCAAGGCGATGGACCTCTAGAAGAGGGACAATTAATTCTAACTGAGGCTCTGGTAGGACATCCAATGGGGAGAGAATCTGAGCTGGGGTTTCCAAGAGGGAGAGAATATTCTTACAGTGACAATGTAGAGAATTTAGAAACTCAAAGAATAAAATAAAAATCATCTTTAATTTCATCACCCCAAAGTAACCACGTCTCTTTTTTCATCAAAATAACTTTGTGGATGTATAATTGACAGGCAACAAAATGCACAACTTCTTGAGTATTAACAAATGAATGCACTTGTTTAACCATTGTCTCCACCAAAATATAGAGCATTTTTACCACCCCTCCTGTCCCCTTCCATTCAGTTATCTTTCTTGTCTGGTCCCAGATAATCACGGATTCACTTTCTGCCACTTTGAATTAGTTCTACTGGTTCTTGAAGTCCATATAAATGGGATCATAGACTATGTACTCTTTTGTGTTTCTTTCACTCAGGATAATGTTTTTAATATTTAGTCATGTCATTATGTATATTAATGATTCAAACTCTTTTATTTGCTGAGTGGTATTCCATTATATGTGGGTACTGCAATTTGTTTATGCATTCATCTGTTGATGGACATTTGGGTTGTTTTTACAATGAATAATGCTGTGATGAACACTCATGCGCAAGTCTTTGAATGGACATATATTTTCATTTCTCTTGGGAAAACACCTAAGAGTGAAGTTACTGAATCATACAAGAAGGGTATATTTAACATTATGAGAAACAAAAAAACTGTTTTCCAAAGTGGTTGTACCATTTTCCTCTCCTGCCAGCAGGATATAAGAGTTACAATTGCTCCAAATACTTTCCAAGAGTTGGTATTCTTATTCTTTTTAATATTAGCCATTCTGATGGATGTGCAGTGATATCATGTTATGGTTTTCATTTGTATTCTCCAGATAACTCATGATGTTGAGCATCTTTTCATGTTCTTAGTAACCTTCCATATACATCTTCTTTTGTAAGATGCCTGTTCAAATCCTTTGCCCATTTTAATACTGTTAGTTTTATTGCAAACATATGTACAATCAAATTAATATATTATCAATGGATATTAGCACTGTGAGGAAAACAACAAAAAAAGAATAAAGTCAAAGTAATAGTAAAAGATATTTTTAAAACAAAATCCATGTTACATTTAAAAGACTTAAATTAGAATTGATTAATACTACTTATTTTTTCCTTTGCCATTTTTTTATTGAGTTGTTTGTCTTCTTATTAAGTTGTACATGTTTTTTTTTAATGTATTCTGGATATAACTCCTTTGTTAGATAGGCATTCCAACTATTTTCTTCCATTCTATGACTTGCCTTTTCATTTTTCTAACAGCATCTTTTGAAGAGCAGAAGATTTTAATTTTTATAAAGTCCAATTTATCTTTTGGTTTGTTTGTTTTATCAGTCATTCTTTTTGTTTTCTATCTAGGACATATTTGCCTGCCCCAATGTTGTAAAGATTTTCTTCCAGGTTTCTTCTAGAAATGTTATAATTTTTGCTTTTACATTTCGGCCTATGACCTGCTTTGACTCAGACCTCTAATGGCTTAGTATATTCTTTTCTTAAAAAGATCTCAGGCTTGTTTCCAATTGGGAAGACTGGGGGCCTGGGATCCCTACCCGAGTGGAGCTGACATCCAGGGCGTGAGTTGGAGTTAGGTAGAGACTAGTACACCTTGCATCTTCTGACCACTCACTATTCTCCAATCCAAATAATAATCTCATCAGCTGCGGCGAGTGTTGGCTGTCAACATCTCACAGAGAATTGTCCTCACCTCCTGGGAGAAAGGGACAGCTGAGGTGGCTACACTCTCCCCTCAGGCAGCCTACAGCCAATAACCAAACAAAGAGGGTACAAAGTGGGATTCACATTCCAGAGCTTCCTTTGGGATCAGGCTAAGGGTAGACTTCTTCCCCGGCCTTGTCCTGTTTCCCTCACAGGTTTTCCTTGAGAACGCTCAGTCAATGAGCCACTTTATTCAAGAATCTCTGATTCAGACCCTGCTTTCAGGGAAGACAACCTAAAGCCACTAGCTGGACTTTCAGAAAAAAAGATGCGGCCACTCCTAAGGCCTACGTTGAGGGCCGGAGCTAGTTATATCTCCTCCTTGGGCCCTAGCTTCCCCATCAGTCAGGAGATTTATTAACATCCTTTGCTGCGCTCATATTTTGTCACCTCTAGTGAGGACTCTGTGCTCTAACTGGGACAAATTATGCTTTGCCCCCCTTCCTCTGCAGAAAGAGATCCCCAAAATGTATCACTATACCTTGGCTTTTGTAGGTCATCAGCATGCCTTCCAGTTTTAATACACATTATTTCCACTGACTATTGGGGATGCCTACACCACTCCCTTCAAAGTAAGCAGTACCCTGAACTCAAGGAGAGCATCTTTTTTGCTCATTATCCAGAAAATCGTATGCAAACTCTCTGAGATACATTATTCCACAGTAGACTTGATTTGGGCGTCTAGAAAATACAGCCTTCAATTGTAAGCCCATGAAACACTATATCATAATTACAGTTTCTAGGCACCTCTAATGACCCACTAAGATGGATTTGTTAGAGCAAGCAGACACTATGCAGCCAGCAGCAGGTGAGACTACTGGGTCTAGCGCTTTCTGTCAGAGGGCAGAGACCCACCAGAAATAATCTGCTATTGAGGAAACTCATGGGGGGAAGAGGTGATCTTCACAGGAAACACCGTGACAGAGAAGACAAATCCTGCGATTTTTACATTTCCTAGGCTAAAAAGAAAATCACTTTGAGAATGGTACATTACTTTGGAAAACAAGTTGACATTATCTTGTAAAATGCTATTTATTTACCTTAGTCCCAGCAATTCAACTCTTAGTAATATATTCTAGAGAAATTTGAACCTGAACATCAGGAGATAGGAAAAAGACACACTGTTTACAATCACCTCCAAAGGAAACAACTCAATGCTCATTTTCAGGAGAATGGAGAAATACACTGGGGTACCAGCACACAACAGAATATTGTGTATGAGTGAATACAGCTATATACATGAGTGGGTCTTAAACATAAAAAAATTGAATTTAAAAAACTAGATCACAAAAACTATATAAATTATATAATATCCGTTTTTAAAGATTTTTTTCTATTGTTTTTGACAGAGAAAGACAGAGAGAAGGGGGAGGCCCAGAGCAGTCTCTATAGTTGTATGTCATTAATTTTCTACATGGTTTTGTTCCACACAGGAGGGCGGGGGCTGCGCAGGGCAGGAACTGGGCCGGGGGCCTCCTGAATGGGAGGCATGCCCCTTTGAGCCTGGGGTGGGGCGAAAACCAAACTGGGGGCCTCCCACATGAGAAGCACACCCCAGTTCAGCATATGGGTCCACACGGACTGGGGCTGAGATTCAATCCTCAGTCCCTGGGGCTGCAAAGCAAAGACTTAGCCTGGTGAGCCATCCTGGCTTCCCATAATATCCTTTTTATAAAGACAAGAAGAGAATGATAACCACTAACTTTAGGATGGTGGTCAGGGACAGGGCAGAGGGTAGAAATAAGATATAAGAGAAACACCAAGGTAGACGTGCTACTAATGGTGATTGTAGTGGGTTAATCAGGGTGCCCCCACAAAGAATAAAATATGCCCAAGTCCTAACCCCTAGCACTTGTGAGTGTGACCTTACTGGGAACCGGGACCTTTGCAGATGTGATCGAGTTAAGGATCTTGGGCTGAGATCTTCCTGGATTTAGGGTGGGCTCTGAATGCAAGGACTGGTGTCCTTATGAGAGAAGAATGAGAGATTTGAGGCACAGACACAGGGAAGACAGCCATGTGATGATGGAGGCAGAGACTGGAGTGATGCAGCCACAAGCCAAGAAATACTAGGAGCTACCGGCATCTAG
The DNA here is from genome assembly GCA_004027555.1 of Craseonycteris thonglongyai. NCBI lineage: Eukaryota > Metazoa > Chordata > Mammalia > Chiroptera > Craseonycteridae > Craseonycteris > Craseonycteris thonglongyai. Next base: position 12,943 of record PVKE010002904.1, read on the forward strand.
AAGCGGCAGGAAGGACCCTCCCCGAGAGCCTGGGGAGGGGTGCAGCCCTGCGGACACCTTGATTTGGGACGTGTGGCCTCCACACCTGTGAGGGAGTACATTGCTGTTGTTCGCAGTCACCTGGTTCATGGTGATCTGTTATCACAGCCTATGGAGACCTAGAAACCTAACACCGCATGCTCTAGGTCTTCTTTTTTTTAAAGATTTATTCTTTTTATTGTTTTTTGACAGAGAGAGAGAGAGAGACAGAGAGAGGGGGGAGGGCCCAGAGCTGTCTCCATAATTGACAGCATTAATTTTCATATAGTTTTACTGCACAGGTGGGCACAGGGCTGCACAGGGCAGGAACTGGGCCAGGAGCCTCCCACATAGGCCCCGGCAAGAACTGAACCGGGGGCACACCCCAGTTCAGCATGTGGGTCCGCATGGGCCAGGGCCGGGATTCGATCCTCGGGCTCCAGGGCTGCAAAGCGAGCACTCAACCTGCTGAGCCGTCCCAGCTTCCCCCATACTCTAGATCTTATGCTGGGAGATTTCTGGGTGCTCGTTTTAAAATTTTGTGTCATCAGCAACACATACCTTACATGTGTTCTATTGCACAAAGCAAATATCACAAAACATGCTCAGAAACAAAAAGTTTAGAAAAGCACATAGGGGCAAAACAAAAGTTTCACAGCCTATTTAAGGTTCCTGAGAGATCAGAGGAATTTCATGGTACCAAGTCCCTACTAGGTGCCAGGGATCATGCTAAGCACTTAAGAGCTGACGTCCTATGTGATCCTCAGAGTAAGCCTGTGGTAAGTACTCATTAGTTATTCATTTTGTAGACCATAAAACTAAGGCTGGGAACAGTGACACGCTTGCCCGAGGTAATGCAGTGAATACCAGGCAGAGTGAGGGCTCAAATTTGCAAAGCCTGGGCTTTTTCCACCATAACGCCCCAGGCTACCTGTTTCCCTCACGCTGTTAACCTCCCAATCCCAGATGGGGCCAGTTATAACTCCAGGCAGAAACATCTCCCTGCTTTATCTCCTCTTCTAGACTTCTCTTCAGACAGAGCTGGACAATACCATTTTCACATAAATTATGCGTGCAAGGGCCTTGTATCTTCCAGCACATCTCCCCACAATCTATGCAGATCACCTTAAATTAACTGAAGAGTGTCATTCACCCATCACTCATTCCTTCACTGGGCTATCCCAACCACCATGCTGAAGATACAGAAAATGAATTTGAAATCAAGTTTCCTCCTGGGAAAGACTTCCTCCTGGTGGGTGGGGGCAGGGTCACTTTGCTTGTCCCGTAGTTATCAGGAAGCAGCTGAGCAATCAGTTACAGAGGACTACACGCTGAGACGACCCTTATCCTGACTTGCCTGGAACTCTCCCCATCTTAGTGCTGAAAGTCCCACATCCCAGAAGCCCTCAGTCCTAGGCAAGCCAGGACAGCTGTCCACGCTGTCTGGGGAGAATCTTCTTATCTTCTAGGATCTGAAATATTTGCAAAGGGTGGAAAAGAGAAGCCTGGACCTTCTGATTCAACCACAGATTCATACTTCCTTACAGCTTGGAGCCATGCCCCCTCCCCATGAGAAAAGACATGTGTCAGCCCTGAGGCCAAGCCAGGATGCTGGGAGACTACCTCACTTCTTCCCCTCCGCTCTTCCCTCAGCAATCAGGGGGTGTTGATGAATTGGTAGCCAAAAGTCAGCTTCAAAGCTCAGGAGGAAAAGCCATGGCAACACCTTGGACCAAAGTCCACAGAGCAGCAGGGTGCTGGTGCTTGTCTAACGCTGGCCCTTCGGGTCCTCACGGCGTCCTTGTGGACAAGTGGTGGCTTGTGTCCACCTGCGGTTTCTAAAACGTCTTGCACACAATGGCTCGTTGGCTCCTCAGGTGAGCAGCATGCGTCCGTCTTACTTCACAGACAGAAATAGACCAAAGGCGTGGGTCTGGAAGGGGCCGAGCCAGACCTGTCGCTGGGGCTGATGCCAAGCTACTCACGGCCTCATCATGCCAGTCCTCTCCTTAAAGCGCTCCAAGAACGCCAGGGAAGAAGGAGGCTGACCAGACGACGCATTTCAAACGGCACAGAAAACAAGGCGACTGTCCTGTTTCAAACAGTACATCTGGTCAGCCTACTGACACCTTCCATTTAGCCCAGTGAGCCAAGTGACACCATTTAGCCCAGTGTCAGCCTAGGAGGAAGTCAAGAAGGAATCACCATTTTCCCACCTCCCACCTCCCCTGCCCCCTTCAAAAATGTATCAGAATCCTGGAAAACACACTCAGCAGATGGTTGGTTCAGGAATAAACTCAGGGCTGCCAGATTTTCGCCACCACAAGAACCTGACACTTCTCCTCCCCCACCGCCTCACACACAGGGCGGGAGAGATGAGGATCCATCCCTAGGGTGAGAGCCCAGCACCAGGTGAGGGGCCATGCATGCAGGGGTGGGGGTGGGGGCTCAGGGAACCACAAGGGCCCCTGCCCCGCATGGTTGGTTGGAGGGTTCCCTACCACCCTCAGAGGGAGAGGGCGGGTTTAAGATACTTGTGGCCTGTCCCCAGAGGCCCACCTCACAGTCCCCAGGCTGGGCATGACAGATGTGCCTCCCTCTAACTGAGATCCATGTCATTTGGCGCAAAAGCACAGTGCTCATCTTTCCCTTCCCTGGCCCTGAACCCCAGGTGAGGAGAAAGTGGGGTACAGACTGAGCTGATCCATCTCCATCTGGAAGATGGCTCTGTGGAGGGAGCCATGCACATGTGAGCACTCAAATAACGGCTCTGAAGCAAGGGTTTTAAAACAGTACTTGAATCTGTTTTCCGACACCGTTTACTTAACTGCTAAAGGACTAGACCCTGTACTATAGGTTGCAGAGGAAGCAAGGGCAGGTGGACAGGCTCTGGTCTCCAGGGGAAATGAGTCAGGCACCCACTGTCTTTATCCCAAGTGTGCACTGAACCAGGCATAGATTAAGTGCTGGGAGCACAAGGAAGGTCGTTGTAAAGGCTTTCGTTTCACTTGGGGAGAGGGGAGTTGGGGAGCTCTTTGGAAGTGAGTCCCCTTCCTTCCTGTGGAAGAAATTAGGTACAAAGTAAAGATGGCAATGTATCAAGTCCCCCTTGTCCCTTGTTTTCTAGCATATAGCAGTATGGATCCCCGAGGCCTCCTCCATTGGCAGTAACTGGGACGGACCACAGGGAAGGGACCCCAGGCTCTTCCAGATCAGACTGGGAGGGCCTGGGTTTATAGACACCTGAACAGGGCTCGTTCACGTATACAGTCCAGGTGGCCTCAACAATCCATTACTCTCTCAGGACTGTGTCCTTCAAGTGGCTCCTCATACAGGAATAGTGGGTAGGATGCACACTCCAAGGACACCGGAAGAGGGCAAAACCTCTGGCTGCCTGTGTCCAGCTCGAAGTCAGCTGGCCGTCACATACATCCTCCCAGTGACCTCCTTCACCAGCCGCACACTGGGGAGCTTATAAACAACAGATTCCTCGTGCTCTGGAGGTTGGAAGCCCAAGATTGGGCGCCAGCATGGTTGGGTTCTGATGAGGGCCCTCTTCCAGGGCTTGCAGGCTGCTCACTGTCCTCACACAATGGGAGGGACTAGGGAGCTCTCTGGGGTCGCCTTTTTAGAGCACTAATGGCATTCACAAGGGCTGCACCCTCATGACCTAATCACCTCCCAAAGGCCACTCAGATAAGGCCTCACACCCCTGAACCCATTTCTAGGACTCTAGGACAATTCCAAGGTTCCAATTTTGAACAACCTGATTTGCGCAGTTTTCCCCAAAACGCCTTCTGCAGATGTAAAACGCCGCCAAGGGGGCTTCTTCTCCATTGGGGGCCTCGCTCCCGTGGCTGCTCTGTGATCTGCTTTTTGTTTCTCAGCCCCTACTGTGTGTCAGGCTTAGGCTGAGTTCTAAGGACACAAAAGGGAAGACCAGACCCCGCACATTTCATGTACAACCATCGATGTTTGTTGAAGGAAGGTGAGCTGCCCTGGAATGGGTGCCTAAGATGCTTACAGAACTTTCATCTCCATCTTCATAACACATAACAAAAAGAAACAAAGTAAGCCTCCTCTGTTGACACCTCCAGAGTCCTCTGGCCCAGCGGCCGGCCCAGGCCCTCTGCAGGGAGAACCCCCTGCGATCTCAGGTCAGCCAAGCTAAAGGGCTGCAGCTCCCCGCGCCCCATCCTCAGGTCTGAAGCAGCCTCCGGGATCTGTGTGCAGGGCTGAGGGGCTGCTCCAGCCCCGCCCCCTTCAGGGGATAGGGAGGCCTGAGCCACTGGCCATGTCAAGCCCAGGAGGCTGGGGCAAATGACTTGTGCCGGTGCCGCCACACACAAAGGGAGTCTTCATGATGCACCATGGCAGCAGGGTAAATATTTAGAAAGAGAAGCCCCTTCCTGAGAGGGCCAGGCTTTGTCTTCTTCCAACTGAAAGGACTTGGTCTGATGGGGGGTCTGTTACAATGGGAGGAGAACAGGCAGCCAAGGGATCGACCGACATTGCAGCGTAAATGATAGAGGTGACCCAGTGGCATGGGGAGAGCGGAACCAAGAACCAGAGTGAGGGAACCTCCCCCAGGGCCTCCAGGATACCTCCTGTGACACCTCTGCACAAGGTAGCAATAAGCCCTGCCTTCAGCTCCCCCGTAGGGCTGGGAAGTGTGCCCAGGACAATGTTCAAGCATCTTTCTCTAAAGGCAAATGTCCCCAAGGCTCCAGAGGGCAGAGGCTCTGAGCCAGCTCCTTATCCTCCCTGATCCCCTCTCTCCAGCCACACAGCTGCTCTCATCTCTTCAGTCAACCACTTATAGAGTCTTTTTCCAAACAAGGCTCCAGGGCCCTCCCCTGGCAGCTGGGTAGCAACTCTGGGTGGTTAAATTCTTCCCATTCCTGACTCTTCATGTCAGGATGTTAGAGGGCTGGTTCTTAGAGGAAAAGCCTTTTAAGCTCCCTCATGCTAAGAGGCCATTGGATTCTCTTCAAGGCAGTAAAGAACTGTTTCAGAAATAATGGATTAAGTTCTACCTGCCCAAGGTCATTGGGAAGATGAGATCCTCGCTTTGCCTGTCCCCACCTCTGTCTTGGTGGGTGGCGACTTTAATGGTGACTGTTAGCAGGAACCATTCTAACTCACAAAAGGGAAGCAGAATCCGTATCTTAAAGCCTGAATCGGCTAAAACTTGTCATGTCTTTGCTTTATAATAGCGTGAACCTGACTCCCTGACAAGACACAGGGTGTGGTGAGGACTTCCCTGGCCCTCAGATCTCCCAATGGAGCTGCTGGCTACGAAGAATCAGGTCTGAGTCTCAGCATATGGAAAAGAGAGGTAAGCACTCAGAGACACACCCTGCATCTGGGGGCTGTCCTTTCCCTCACTGTGTAAGCTGGTTTTCTGTTTCTGGTGGCCTTCTATGGAAGCGATGGTTTATGATTCAGTACAGGTATGGAAGAGTCACCCTGCTTCTGTAGGGCAGCTACAACATGAGGAGACCAGCAGGAGAGCACCCATGGACCACTCCCATCCCAGCTGCTATGAGACAGGACACTGGAGGCTGCTCACAACAGTCCCAGCTCTACTTCTTGGTCCTCTGGAACAACCCACAGGCCCTCCAACACAGAGAGTAAGTGCCCATTCGGCCAGGGGAGGTGGACATCTGTCTTATGTGGGGTCACCCAGTATCCATTTGCTTATTAAAACAATGCTTCTATTTACTTCAATTTACTTTGGATTTATCATTTCACTCAGACTCTGTTATGCTTGCTAGTGTCTGAGTGAAATGGTAAATCCAGATAACCTATAGCTCATCACTGAAGGTACAGGGCCATCCACACAGCCAGGGCAATATGTGCATAAGACCAGTTCATCCAATTCTTTCTCTGTAGATTCAGAGTCCTTAGCCAGTGGCATAGGTAGAGTGTACATTTTCCAGACTATCTCCTGTCACTCAAGACCCCAGACCACTGACACAGGGATGGATGTTGGCTGTGACAGGTGTGCTAATCTGTCCCCAACACCTTTTCACTGCCAACCAAGAGCACAAACGGCACCCAGTAATCTCCCTCTGAAGGGGGTTAGAAAGTGAAAACGATGAGCTCAGAGGTGTGTAATGTGAGGGAGTTGGGATAAAGGCTGTAGAGGGACAAATCACATCTATTAAGTGGCCACCAGACAGGGGGAATCGAAGTCACCAACATATGCTGACACTCGTGTAATGAGCCAGGCAACACAGGTACCCAGTGGGGGCCTAACACGAAAAAGGTCACAATCCAGATGTTTTCTCTTGTCACCCTGGGTGCCTTTTAAACAAGTCACAGCACCTTAGTTCAGCCAGGTTCCACAAGGGCTCAGAGTCGCGCCCATCACCAAGTTTCCTGATCACCTACTCCATGCTGCTCACAGCACTGAACCCACCCCTCCCCCCAGGAACGAGGTCCACCGATCACACAACCACACCATGGGAAGTACACACTGCAATGACAGAAAGGGACATGGGAAGGTGACCTGGTTTGGGTATAGCCAGGCAGGTAGGTAAAAGGTCAGATCATGGTTACCTCTGACCTTTGCAACCTCCTGAAGTGGCCCCCACGTGCAAGTACCTGTGGCCTCCCAGTTCCCTCTCCCAGAAGGTGCCCTCTCTCAGCGGCAGGGGGCACGCCCAGGGCTTCCGCGGGGTTCCCTGAGGCTACCTCCATGACACAGGAAATGGAGCCGTTAGGCTCTCATCCATCTTTTCACTGTCCACCTCCCTCTTCCCATTCCCTGCGCTCTCAGGTCACTAAATCAACACGGTTGCCTCTCAGGCCCAACTACATGGTCGCTAATGAGGGGAGGCCTGGCTTGCACCCGGAGGACCAAGGCGCCCAGCGGCACCTGGCCGCCAGCAAGCTCACCTGCAGCGCTCTCGCTCTCCGATGGGATGCGGGTGGGCAGCGGGCAGCACAGCGACCCCACCCAGACAGAGCAGGGGCGGGAGGCCCCGCTCCCCACCTGTCAATCACGGCAGGGCCCGCAGCTGCGCTCTCCGCGGCCCCAGAGCACTACTCCTCTGAGGGAGATAAACATCGAGAAATCCAATCCAGCGCGGCTTCAGAGATAAACAGATGTGCGGGCCGACATCGGTCAGGAGATAACGCCTCCGCCCGGCCCCAAGCGCCCGCCAGGCCCTGCACCTGCCCGAGGCGACCTGAACGCGCCTCTGGGGAGGCAGGCTGCATCCCCCGCAGCCTGGAGAGATGGTCTCCAGCACCGCGGATGGCGGTGGCATTTGCAAAGGAAGGAGCTCCATTGGTAACAAACTCATTTGAATGCTAGCTCTGCCACTGACAAGTGACAGCAACTCAGAGCCTGGATGGTCTCATCTGTAAGATGGGGATACTCACCGGTACGACCTCACTGGGTTCGTGCCTCACATTCAGGGAGGTCGCACAAAGCAAGCCTCAGCAAACAAGGGTGGCCAACATTAGCCGGCCTGTGGCCCTGTGAGCAGCCGCTGCAGCCACTCTTTGGGGGCATTCTAGGTGGTCCAAGGCGTTTGAGGTGAGCGGAAGGGCTGTGGCCGCAGGAAACTCCGGGTATCACAGGGCCGGTTGGATCACATCCGGAGATGGCAAACGACAACTGAAAGAGACCACGCTAGGGGACCAGGGGCTGGGAGCAGAGAGGGCTGGGAAAGCGAGGTGCCATTAAAGAAGGGCTTCTCCATCCCTGGTACCCAAGCCTCCAAAGTCCCCCTGGGCACTCGGGGTGGGGGTAGGGGGCAGACTTCTGCTCAGAGGCAGACACAACTCATTCACTTATTCCACCAGGAAGCCTCTCTCAAGGGCCACACCTGTGAGTAAGGAAATGCCACCCCTGCCCTCGTGGTAAAGCTTAGGGGCTCAGTGGGATCAGAGACCACTGCAGACTGTGCTCCCCTCCCACCCCCACCCCACCCTGGCTTGCCCCAAAGCCTGAACATTTGCCTTTCCTTCCCTAAGGGGACATTTTTTCTCTACCCTCAGTAACTGGATTAAACTGACTCTCTGGGATGTGAGGGGTTGGTGCTCTGGGGCTACATCTAGTCTATAGTTTGATATCTGTCCCTGAGACCACCGGACCAGGGGCTAGGTGGGGGTAGGACACACCTCTCCCTCCCTCTTTGGCCTCAGCAAGTGTGGGTGGTGTGGGAGTAGTTCAGAGCTGAGATGGACGGTGAGGGCGGAGGGGGCCATCCCTGGCTTCGGGGTGCCTGCCCCACACCTCAGCGCAACAGAGCACATTTCGCAGGAATGGATAGGCGGGAAGGGCCAGTCCCGGACTGGAGGCGGGGGTCTCTTGGCCGCTTGCTGAGGCCCCGCGGCTGAGTCGGCACCTAGGCTGGGGTCTTTTACTGGCGCTCCTTTCTCAGCCCGCTTGGGGTCTCGAGGATCCGACGGGGTCTTTCGAAGGGTCAGGACGTGCTGGAGCCTCTAGGGTCGTGAGGCTCCACGTGGGTGCACAGGACACACGGGTTCTGAGCAGCTAATGGCCGCAGGCCCGGGCGCCTCTGCTGGCGAGGTTAGAGGGACTCAGTGGCTGGCCCTGCATCTCCAAGGGACGCTGCAGCACAGCGTCGCCGCGCGCCCCGGGCCGGCAGGGTGCACGCTTGCTCGCACCGCCGTGCGGAGCGCACAAAGGGCGCGGCGACGCGGCCGCTCGCCCTAGTTAAGAGCTTATTAGTCCCTTCGGAGCAGTGTGATCCCACTTTGTTCCCCAACGGCCCGAGCGCGCCCTTTCATGCTATTGTGCGCGCCGCGATTTAGCGCGGTCTTTGTGGGCCTGAAAGGCCGGGCGGCCTCTCGGGGCGCGCATTCCCGCCGCACCAGCTTCTGCAGCTCCGCGGTCCCCGCCGGGCCCGAGGCGCGGAGTTCCCAGAACCGCTGCGCTCTCCAGCCCGTCCGCCATGCGCCGCAGCTGGAGTCGGTGATGCAAGCCGCTGACCCAGAGCCGCCCTCGGCCCCCGCCCGCGAAGGCCTTCCCTTCCCTCCACCCCTTCCAGCAAACGTGAAAACGTGCTTGCGGACCCTGTACCTCTACCTGGGGGCGACTGGACTGGGTTTGAAGGGCTATTGAAGCCTGGAGAGGCCGCCTCTCTGAATAGCTTTGTGCACTGTTTGCAGAGACATTTGCATCTGTTTGCACTTGGGCGACACGGCCCCGGCGGCTCCGCAGCCTGAAAGCCTGCGGATTGCTTTGTGTCGCCCGGGGCCTCGCCCTCCCCGCTCCGCTCTGCGCTGGCCCGTTTCGTGCGCGGAGCAGAGGCACGCAAACCCGCCGCGGTCGGAGATTGGACGTCCTCGCTCTCGGCCCACTTTTAAACAATTGCGGTTAACAATGCAATTTTAAGCAGAAAATCGTCTAACTAGATTAAATCCACATGACATGAAAACCGGAGGGGAAAACGTCCGCATCGGCAGAGGAGTGCGGACGCCTAACAGGATAGAAAGTGTGAAATGCATGCAGAGGTGGAGCGACCGGCAGGTGCCCCGGCCTCTCTCTGGCGGCGGCGGGACAAGGGCTGGACCGCTCGCCGCCCTCCAGCTTCGGCGACCCACGAGAGGAAGGGGCTCCCGGGGCGCAGGCGCACGAGGCAGGTCTCCCACCGTCGGTGACCCAGGGTGGGGTGGTGGGATATGCCCGAAATCGTGTCCTCGACTCCCCGACCCCGCGCGGGCCCGGCGATCCAGCCCGGGCCGCCTCCTTCCCCGCCTAGGCGCGAGGGGCGCAGGGCAGGGCTGGGGAAGCCGGGACGCCCTCTCCACTCGCGAGACCGAGCACACAGGCTCTTTAATGGCATCGAATCAAAGCCGGGCCTTAGAAAGCCCCATTGCTATGGCAGCAGCGTTCCCTGAAAGCGACAAAGCCCGGAGCCCCTCCCACCCTCCCCGGCCCTGTCCTCGATCCCGGGCGCCGCGCTCGGGGCGCGCTCCAACGGGTTAATCGCTGCAAAAACAAAGGGATGAAAGGCGCTGCAATAGGAGAGCTCTCGGTGGCCTTCTCGCGGGCCTTGGAAGGGGAGGGGACCGCCGGAGCCGAGCTTCCCTGGTGAGCCGGGAAGGCGCTCCTGCCCTCACCCGGGTGGGAGCCACAGCGCACCATCCCCAGGCGACGCCGCCCACACAATCTGGCGCCTCCCGAAGGGCCGGGGGAGGCTCGCTGACGGCGACAGGCTGCCCTCCCCCCCAACACACCGGCCACAACCCCACGAAACAGAAGCACAAAGCCCCAGGGTTTTTCACAGCCCAAAGGAAAGGTTTGAGACTTGAAAAAAATTACTAGCTCAAAAAAAAAACAACCTAAAAACCCCAGCAACATTGATGTTAATAAATATTTAAATAAATGTCTAAAGTATGATGCCATTGTTAATTGGCCAAGTGTAAATCAACTCATGTAACTATGAAAATTAAATTTAATATAGGATCTGGAGGCATTTTTATGTCTCTGATATGATACGGAGTGGAACTCAGAAAGAGTTTAATTTAAAGACTTAGATTTCCTTGTAAACTCCACCCCAGAGCTAGGGGCTTGGAGGCCAAGGCTCAGAGGTCCGTTTATTCTGTGACTGGTCTGTTGGGGTCCCTGGCCCCGCCATGCAGCTCACCTCACCCCACCCCTGTCCCCCCAGGCTGACTAAGGGGACCCCTTTTCACTGAGTCTGTCAAAGGCCAGGCAGGGGTGTGCCTGCGTCTTTAGCTGGTGTCCCTGCCTTCCTTCCTTCCTTCCACCCAGTCCTGAGTTTCTGTCCTTGGAGGGGCTGAGGCAGTAGGGGGTGGGGGGCACATAAAGAGACGAGTCCACAGAGGCCTTGGGGTCCAGGGCTCTGGGAAGAGATGGGCTCCCAGAGACTGTCTGCCACAGGCTCTCGTCAGCCCAGTGCCCTTCATACAAGGACAGAAGCTTGGGGGAAGGCCACTGGTCACTTGGAGGGGTGGGCAGGTTGGTCCTGGCCTTGGATCCTGTCTCTAGAGACAGCTTTCAGTAACTCACCAGTGCTGATTGGGGGTTCTTTTGCTTTGTTTTGTTTTGTTTATATTGGCCTATAGGTCCTGAACCACCCAGGCACCCAGCATCGCCTTCACCAAGTATCATACAACCCCCTTGCTATGTTTTCAAGTCCCAGATGGCAGAAAGAGCACCCTCCCAACCCCACACCCCCCAAACAGCTCAGTTCACCTCCTTAAAGCTCCCGACCTAGGATCTAGAGCCCTCAGATATTCCCATAGGAGGAAGAAAATCGCCTTCCCTCTTGGAGCCTCAGGATCCCCACAGTAGTAGTAATAGATTCATGAAGAGCTCTGGGGGCAGTGAGTGGGGTTGGGGGTGGACAAGAAAGGCCCAGTGAGGCCCCTGAGATGCCGGGGGTGGGGTGGGGGTAGACGGTGGCATTAGCTTCATTTCAAAATTGGAACGCTGTGATCACCCACGGTGAGAGTTCTGCCACCCAGCCCTTGCTCACGACCATTTGTCCTCTCTGTCCTGGCAGGGCCACTTTGACTGGGCAGCACGTGGGCTGTCCTAGGGGGTCACTGGGGCAAGACCCCCAGTAATAGAAAGGAGGAGGAGGGCAGTATCTCTCGTGGTGAGCTTTGCTCCAAGCCTGACCCCCTCCCTTCAGGGAGGCAGGAGTTTCTCTTCTCTTTCCATTTGCCTCTCTGGGGACTGCCATCTGTCCCTGATTGCCACATCCGTCACTGCTGGGGAGGGGGCTGATGAGCCCCACTGGGAGGGGGAACATAGTACCCACCCCCCACTCACACTGCCTCAAAAGCCTGCATCAGGGGGCTGCTCAAGCCAGCCAGTGGACCCACTTGCTGAGTCCTAGGACCCTCTCTGTGTCCTGTGGGGATACAGCCAGAAACCAGTCCATCAGAGCAACATTGCCTGCCTTTGAAATCTTTTTCACAGCTCCTATTTGCTCTCCTGGGGACACAGGCTTTCCTCACCCCCTGCCACCCTTCTTCATGCAGCATAAAGAGTGGAGTGCAGTCTGACTCTTGTGGACCACCATACTCAGGGCCCAAGGGCAGGGAGCGCAGCCCCTCCCAGCCTCCTGCCCCAGCCCCCCCCCCCCCCCCCCCCCCCCCCCCCCCCCCCCCCCCCCCCCCCCCCCCCCGGGGTCTGGGCAGCCTCAGGCCCTCTGCTGTGGTGGAAGGCAGCGTGAGCTCCCCTTCCTATGCCCTCTCCACAGGATCAGGGGGGTGCTGGGATCCCTGGTTCCCTCTTCTCTGCCAGACCCCAACCCACCTTCTGAAATGGTTAGAGATTGCATGGGAGGCCCATCTTACAGTCAGGGGAGTTTTTCTTTAAAAGCTCAGGCCCTGAGTCTAACCCAGCCCCACCTCCGAGCCTCAGTGGCTTCATTTATAAAATGGGGACAGTAGCAGCCCCTGCAATGGGGCTGTTGGTAGGAGTACACGCCATACAAAAGTATAAGCAGTTGGCATCTGCACTGGAGGAACCAATCCACTCGTGGTTCCCTGCTCCCACTCGGGGCTGTATAGGGACTTCCCACTGGTGTGAAACATCACGCTAAGTGTCCTGTTCTCTCTTGTTACTTTTACAGCACTTGTCATTTATTGAGCACATATGTTGCAGCCACTGCACTAAACACTTTCATGGGCTTAGCTCACTGCTACTCCATTACTACTCTGGTTTGTAGATAGGGAGCCCAGAGAGAAGTACAGAAATGTTGAATAACCTGCCCAAGTTGTACAGCCCATCACGGAGCCAGGGATCCAGCCTCATTTCCCTGACTCCAGAGCCATCCTGAGAAGCCCCAACGGGCCGCTCGTCATTCCCGTGTCCACATCTGGTGTCCTTTCCTCAGGCCAGCTGCCTCCCTCTGACCCACCAAGATGGGAACAGGCAGTCCTGGGGGAGCCTGTGGCCTTGACCCAAGCGCCCTGGGGAGGAGGTGTGAGCACACCTATGAAGGGGAGCAGAAATCCCCACAGGGGAAGTGTACCCTGAGTAATTTGTCTCCCCTCAACTTCCTTCTCCACCAGGTCTTGTTCTCACAATGCTCATCAAAGGTGCAGCCTCCATGGTGTTCCCTCCAGCCCTCCACAGTGCTCCTTCTGCATGAAGCTGATGCCCCTGGGCTGTACATGTGGCAGGAAGGGACGCCACCCTCCTGACGGGTACGCCTTGGCACGGCACCTAACTGGTCAGAGGCAGGCAGGTGGAAGAACACCCCACCCACTCCCCCTGGAGGGACTCTCCCGTGCTCTCAGGATGAGCCGGCCCCTCACGCTCTGATCTTTCCCCACTGGTGGGGCTGAGTCCTCAGATGCAGAGCCATCCAGCTGGGCAGGGGGAAGGGAGTGGAGGCTCAGCTTGGGGCTTGTCCTGTGATTGCGCCAGCACAGACCAGCAGGACCTGCTCTGATCGCCGAGATCCCTGGGAAGACAAGTCGCAGCCTCCACAGGAATGCTGGTCAGGGCCAACTATGTTCCCTGCTACCCACCTCATCTAGCCTGCCTTGCTCCCACTGCCCTCGAGCAGAAGCATGTTTAAGGGCTTGAATGGACCAAGACAATGAACTATCTGCCACCAGTTGTCAGTCAATCAAGTCTGAGCTCCTTATTGGAAAGATGGAGAGATGAAGGCTCTGAGAGGCAGTGACTTGGCCTAAACCAGAGCCAGATAGTTAATAACAAGAAATGGGTGTAGACATCCACACTAGGGAGAAGGGGTTTCCTTAGTAAATGAATGGACATTCCCTGCAGGCCTACCCTATCTATGCCCTAGCTTCCAGGAAAATACCTGTGAGATACTTCTCTCAGGGCTGATGCGTGACCTTCTGGGGTGAAGGCTTAACCCCTCTTAACCTTTGGTCCCGGGCCATCAGTCCCCTCTTGGCCCCAACTCCTTCTCCCAGGCTAAATGAGTACAAATCCGGCATCAGTCTGCAGAGAGGGAGGCCACCTGAAGAACAGAGAGGCCCACATGCCCAGAGCCCCCTTAAGCGGATCAGCCTTGCCCCAGTGAAGGGGACACGGCTGCCCGATAGGGTAACTGCTGCAGGAGGGAGAAGCTGGGCCAGGCCCCGGCGCCCACAGGGCCGCTCTGTCTGCATACCCCACACCACCGCCCCCTGCTGAGATGTGCAAAATGCTCCCAGGACTGGGGGACAAGCAGGTGGGTATGAACACCCCACAGGCCCTGTCTAGAGCTTGAGGCTGGGAGAGGGAGAAGGAGAGGCCTAGGCAGAGCGGGGGACTTTTAGCCTACTTGAAAGAACAAATAGCTTTCAAGTGCTCCCTGGAGCACCTATTTCATGGCAAACTCTTGTTATGCTAATGAAAGGCCCTTCTTCTTTATTCATTAGAGCACATCTCCAAAAGACCTCCTCTAGCTACTGTGTGTCCCGGTGCCTTTGTGTGTGTGTGTAGGAGCCAATGGGAGCTCCGGAAAACAGGGGTGGGGCTTCCCAATACACCCCCTTGGCATTCCTCTGAATTCGAAGTCACAGGAAAGGGCATGTCACCAACATCTCACCTATTTAGGAGTCACTTCAAGAAAACCTGCCCCTTCTGGGAGCACCACTAAGAAGCAGGCAGCCGTCAGGGGGGAATGGGGATGTCACCGAGCTCTGCCCAGAACCTGCTGGAGCTCAGTATACGCCCTAGAGTCCCACAGGGCCCTGATTCCCGTCTTGGCTCTGTACTCACAAGGCAGGGTGCCTAACCCTGTCTGAGATGCTGAGGCTGGTGCTTTGGAGAGTATCTGGTGTCTCTGCTGTGGTGGCTGTTGCCCTGGTCCCAGGCTCACAGTCGGACAGACAGGCCCAAGGTGGGCAGGTCTGGACGAAGACTTTGGAAGTGAAGCCTCTGGTACTTGCTGGATGTGTGGCTGGCTCTCAGTGACCGATTTGGACCAGTGCTCAGGCAGACCTCATGGATTTTCTTCTTGGAAAAGGTAAACGGGTTTTTCATCTGAACAGAGGGCTGGATAGGGGCAACTTAACTTCCCAGACAGCTGAAGAGAGCAGGGTAGATTCCTCACTTCCCTCTGACCCAGGCAGGGCTCTACCCCTTACCATGCATGCCCATGCTCAGTGACTTGGTGCTATGGACTAAATTGTGCTCCCTCAAGGTCATAGGTTAAAGTGCTAATTCACAATATAACTATACTTAGAGATAGGGCTTTTAGGGAGTAATTAGGGTTACATGATTTCATAAAGGTAGGGTCCCAATCCCACAAGATTGTGGCCTTATAAGCAGAAGAGAGCTCTCGCTCTCTCTCTGTCTCTCTCTCTGTCTCTTTCTCTCTCTCTCTCTCTCTCTCTCTCTCTCTCTCTCTCTCTCTCTCTCTCTCGTTCTAGCTCTCTCTCTCTCTCTCTCTCTCTCTCATTCTAGCTCTCTCTCTCTCTCTACCATGGGGTGACACAGTGAGAAGGCAGCTGGCTTCGAGCCAGAAAGAGAACCTCACCAAAATCCAACCATGCCCTCACCCTGACCTCAGACCTCCAGCCTCCAGAACCGTGAGAATATAGACTTGTGTTGTTTACATCCCCAATGTGCGGCATTTTATCATGTCAGCCTGAGGTGACTAGGACACTCGGCCTCTCCACACCTCAGTCTCCTCATCTGTAACATGAGGATAATAGTAACAATAGTACCTTCCTCAGAAAGTTATTGGACACACTGGGGAAGCTGAGCCAGTGCCCGACACCATCGTAAAGGCTCCATCAGTGTCCTCAGCATCATGATCATCTTTCCATCCTGATGTGCATCCCACCTACTACCATCCTGGTGGGAAGGGGTGTGCACACCCCAAGCGATGCAGCATCTTCTGGGGTCAAAAATGGCTTCCTGGAAGAGGAGAACATTAAACACATCTTCCCGGTGGCTTTGTTGCCCCCCCTTGGCCGTAGGGAGGGATAAGACTGGAATGAGGGAGAAGTGCCCTCAGGAACAGCTGTAAGACGGGCTCACCTGAGCCCCTTCCCCCACCCCCACCCTTACCTCAGCCCATTCTGGGGCCACGCAGGGGCAGGGTGCTCACACAGAGCAGGGAGAGGGCTGTTGCCTTGGGGAAGAGAAAGCCCTCAAGAGCAGGCCACTGATCTCAAAGGGAAATAATGGGATTTTCTGGGATTCACATTGATCCCCAAAGGAGAAAAGCTTCTGTTTGCCTTTTTTAAGCCGCCAAACAAGGAACTAAAGCCTCTTTCAGCCCCGAGTCAGAGCTGTCCTTTCTGAAGTCCTTATTATCCCTGGGGCACTGGGAGAGCTGGCCCCAGCGCCCAGCCCTCCACGCAGGGAGCTCTCTGCAGAGCAGAGGCCTGCCTGGTTTCCTAGCGACCCACACACCACTGAGTGCAAGGCTGGTACCTCGGCCCACAGTTGGTGACTGTGGCCGGGCAAGGGCCTGGCTCCTGTCCTGATCTGCCCTATGACATGTTTCCCCATCCAGAAGCAAGCACATGAAGCAACAGCTCTCGAAGCTGCCAGATGCTACACACACAGCCTTCCCCACAGCTGACTGACAGTGATGACGATGATGGTAGCCGTCACAGCAATAACGCAGCAGCTGGTTCTAGGGCACTGTGATGCCCAAGGTTCTGTCCTCTCTTCCTCCTGGCCTTACCTCTAAAGAGCTCAGTGCCTAGTCGGACAGCCGGCTCTCATCCCCAAATTGCTGCTCACATCGCTAAGCCTGCCTAAGGGATTCCAGTGACCTCGTGCCACTTGAGCTGTCCCTCTCGTGGCCACACTTTAGATGTGGTCACCATCTGCTCCACCACTGAAACCTCACACATACATCCACACACACTAACACCCTCATGCCCACATAATTACTGACAGTCTCACACCCCTACATACACACACATGCCCCAAACGCAGTTTCCAGCCTTCTCTCTGTCCAGCTCTTATGCCCTCGCTCCCTAAGACACTCCTCCACCCCAATTGCTCCCGCCCCTCACCAACTTCCTCAAACTCAATCACTTCTTCCCCCTCCTCTTCTCATGCAGCTTTGACTTCCTGAGCATTTTGGTTTAGAAACTGAACTACATTTCAGGGCAGTTCAGACTCCATACTCCCTACACTTTCAAATAAAGCCAAAATTTCTTTTTGAGGTGCTTAAGGCACATGACTTAAGATTCGCCCATCTTTTCAGCAATAGCTCTTGACAGTGCCCCCCCCCCCACACACACACACATGGCTGCATAGCCACACCTGTGCACACACACACACACACACACACATGTATTTCACCCTGTGCTCTGCTCCCAGGGGCCCCTCTGTCTGGACTGTCCCTCCTCCTCCTCTCTAAATGGCCAGCTCCAATTCCTCTTTTAAGACACCTCAGGGACCACCTTCTCCAAGAAACCTCCCCTAATTCCCACCATCCTGATCACTGGCTTGTGTCATGTGTCTGTGACAGACTGCTGGTTGGCTTTCTCCTCCCTCAGTGATGGAATTTTTAGCTCGGTAAATGGCCGAGAGATTTCCAAGCCTCCGCTGCAGCTAGACGTGGTCGTGTTCGGCCAGTGGAATATACGAAAAGAGTGGCGTTCGGCAGCCTCCAGGAACTTTACTTTTGTTTTTTGAGGGGGGAATTTAAACACGTTTTGTTGTCAGAGGATGTCATTTGAAATGCCCCATCTCATTACCTAGCTCCCACAAAGTCTTTACCAGAAAGTGGCCTTTGGCATCAGAAGAACTGACAACATACAGAGAACCAACGTACAAAGAAGCCAAAAGCAAGGCCAGTATACAGCTCTGACCTGGCACGTAAATGGACTCTAGGAAGCGTTTCCCTGTGCTATTGCGCCTAACCCTTACCTTCCCCCAATGAGTCTTCCATTCCAAACCTGCTTGTCTAATCATCAAGCGTCCATGTCTTTATCCATTCCATGTTGAGTGCCTACCATGCTCCAGGCTATGGAGATACAGTGTAGACTTAGACACAACCCCTGGCCTCAGGCAGCTCATGTCTAGTTGGGGGTGGACCCATGCCAAGTGACTGTAGGACAATATGAGGGCACAGTGATAGAAACGTGCCTGCAATATAAAGAGGGCGCCATGGAAAGACACTATTTGGAGCAACACAGAACTCAAAACAAGGGTTGCTTAAAGAAGATAGAAGTTATTTCCTCTCCAGCTTTTCTGTCCGTGACTAACAGCAGCCCTGTCCCGTGAAACCTTCAGGAAACTTCCATTCCCAACCTGTGGCTTTCATCTCATGACCTACCACTGTTGCGGGGGGCAGGGTGGAGGACTCCAGGGGTAGACTCCAGCTTTCTCTTAAGAAAAGTTCCTGACTTTCAGAGAAGCACCCTGACCACAGAGGGGGGTGCTGCCCACCTCTGCTCCCACAGCCTCCCTGAGTCCCAGCCACAAGAAAGCAACGCGCACCCAACTTCTCCAGCTGCAGCTCACACCGCTGTCTCCAGGGGTGCTGGCAGCACCGGGCACTGCATGCCAGCAAGGCGGCATTTCCCCTCATCCCAGCAGCAAAGGAACAGAGGGTCCTGGGATAGGAACCACGCAGAAGGCTTGAGAAGGAGCCGGCAGTGAGCTCAGGCACATGAGGATGGCGGAGGCCGCTATCCCGTCTCCTCCATGCTCTGGGAGCCCAGGCCTCACCGTCAGGCCTGCAGCCCCCGCCCCGCCTCCATGCGGGAGCTTCTGGGAGTTTGAGTCTCCATTTTGGCTGCCAGGGCGCTGTTCTCTGCCCGGCGACCACCACGTGGATGGCTCTGGAGAGCCAGCCTACAGTAGAACGTGGTCTTTGTCCTTTCTGATTGCTGGACCCAGGGCCCCAACTGCTTAAGGCATAGTTAGATGGCTTTCCAAGTCCCTCCTGTCACTTACAGCATGACCAGACGTCACCCCTTGCCAGGACATTTCTCATACAGGCACACCAACCAGCCCACTTCCCCGGCCCGTGGGCTGCAGGCCGCAGGTGGGCGAGCAGGGAACACTGCTACCCTGGAAGGCCCAGCAGGAGCCACCAGTGTGTTGTGGGGCTTCCCTGGGGACTCCTGGAGGACCAGGTGGCAGAGCCCAGGACAGGGGAATCGACACTCTGTGGGAGTGGACAGTGACCAATGAGAGACAGAAGGTAGCAGATGAATCCTCCCCGCTTCCGCTCCTGGACTGTTGGGAGACACGGTGGCCTCGTGCCACTCCTCTGAAGGTGTCTTGCAAGATGGAGCAATCATCTTGCTGGGGACCGCAGTGGCCACTTCATACTGCTCTCCCTCCTCTCCTCGCACTCCCCTTCCCCCTTCCTCCTGCTTCTCTGGGATGGAACTCCCAAGAAACTGGAGGCATTCACATTTGGGGCTTGGTTTTCTAAGGACACAATGGGGATTGTGTTTGGAGGACAGTGGGCAGGCTGCTATGGTTGGAAAGCTGGGGACTGATAGCAGACGAGGTTAGCTGGTGCGCGGTGAGCCTCCCAGGAACGAGTGGTTGCCAGGCCAGGAGTCTGTGTTTCTTTTTTTCTTTCCTTCTTTCTTTTTTTAATATATCACTTATACTTTTTAAAAAATTGTTCTTGAAAGGAGGTAAGAGAGAGAGATGGGGGAGGGCCCAGAGCAGTCTCCATAGTTGTATGTCATTAGCTGTGACATGGTTTCATTCCACACAGGTGGATGTGGGGCCACATGGGGTGGGAACCAAACCAGGGGCCTCCTGCATGGGAGACGAGAACCACTGAGTCACCCCAGAGGTGACCAGTGGCGCCGCAGTTCAGCATATGGGGCTGCACAGGCTGGGGGCCGGGAATCGAACTCTGGACCTCATGGTTATGAGGCAAGCTCTCAACCACTGAGCTATGCTGGCACCACCCACCCCCCAACCCCCATGTTTCTTCTTGAAACATTTGGGCACCGTGAGGACCATAAGAGCCACCACCAGCTAGGTGCCTGCACCGTCCCTGTGACAAGCTGGCCTACTTCCTCCTCTGCGGCAAAGCCCGGGACTTCCATTATGCACAAGCATTGGCAGAGAAGGTTGGATGTGCTACAAATGAGAATTCCCTTTGGCCCACCGTTTCACTTCTGTGAAAATGTCCTATAGGTACCCCGGCATGTGTGTGCAGAATTGAATGTGTAAGTGATTCAAGCCAGGCCAATTAGACTCCACTCCTGGACCTTTGCTGGAATTAATGAGAGATCAACACCCTCTTTTTGCTGGGGTTGTTTAGCTCATAGGACTCAAGCTTGGAACAAGGGTGATGGCTTTCTTGCCTTCACACAGGGTGAGCCTGTCTAAGAACAAAGCCAGGCAGAGCAAAGCCAAGAAATGGAGGTGGGGGGGCGGGGAGGACAGGAGGGAGGCAGAAAGGGGGAGGGAGAAAGAGAGAGAACTAAAGCCATCATAGCAGTACCAGGATTCCACTGTCCTTGAAGTTGAAGCCAAGACTCGTGATTTTTCAACTACACAGACCAATAAATCCCTCTTTTCAATGATGCCCGTGTGCATTAGGCTTCTATAATTTGCAAGTGGACGTGTGCTCATCACTACAATGTACAAGGGTGTTCATGGCAGTGCTGTTTTCATAACAACACTGAGACACTGTCTGAATGCCCATCACAGTGCCTCACTTCCTTACATAAATGGAGGTATATGCACCTACTGGAACGACGCAGCCTTCACGAAGGAGCAGCCCACTCAGGAGGACGCTCATGCCATACTAGGAAAAAGCCAAGGAGTGGAAGAGTGTGCACGACACTCTCCCATAAGTGTGTGCTGGTTAAAGGATGGCCGCACATACACATGGGCAGGCACACTTACAGAACAGATTTGGCTGGGCTTGACATTGCGTTTTCTAGAGATCATACACCGGAGTTTGTCCCTAATGTAGTTCTTATGAATGTGGGTTGAAGTGTACCATTCTGAGCTCTCCACATGCATGATCTCCTTTTACTCTGTAATATTCCAATGTGATTGATACTGTTATTGGTCCCATTTTACAGCTGAGGAAACTGAGTCACGGAGAGCTTGAGAATAGACCTAAGTTACATGGAGAGTAAGTAGCCCTTACTTGGCTCAGGGTGTTGGTCACCTCAAGAGGGGTGACTCATTTTTTTACACTGTTACTTTCCATATTGCTTGTGGAATCGTAAAAGTCACACATGCACAGGGTGAGATGTCAACTGATGGGAGAAGAGCTCAGAGCAGACTTCCAGTGGTCCCTTCATATCATGTGGCTGCTGGAGCAGCCGGAACAAGGTGGCCTGGCCACAGGAACCGCTCTGCGTCTCAGACAGGAAGCTGAAGTGGCAACAGGGGCCCCGAGCCCCTTGGACCGGGGACCTGCCTGTGCGGAGCCTGCGCTGACAGTCCACTCACTGTGTCCTTTGTCCATGCAGGTGGGACCTGCTGGTCATCACCCAGCCTCAAGAAGGTCAGCCTCCACTCCCAAGTCCAAGGAGTCAGAGCTCACATGCACCCCCAGAGCCAGGCTGGCCTGGGCTAGGGACGGGGCAGCACTGCCCTTGATATGTGTGAGGTTGCCGAAGATGTCCAACGGGGTGTCCGTCACCTTGGGCCTCCCCAACAGAGGCATAACCGCCAGGCCTTGTCCCCAGGGCTATGGCCTGGAGGCCACGGCATTGCTACAGTGACCTCACCACTAGAGACAGAAGACCAGCCGCTCAGGGCGCAGCCGCTCTCTTCATGCTGCCTGCTGGGCGTTGGCCTCGCCTTGGGATTAGCTCTGAGCCCAGAGCCCTCCTGTGTGCCAGGTGGGCAGTCAGCTCTGGCAGGTAAGGGGGCAGCAGTGGGGGCAGGTGGGAAGTGCAGGAGTAGCCTGAGCGGGCCCCTCCCCCTCCCCCATGTTTTCACCCCACTCCCTCAGTGACAACGTCTATTGCCCCCACCCCAAATCACCTGTAGTCCCAATTTGATAAGGAGCCCTGAAGCTCGGAAGCCCCAGTCCCCAGTCCCCACGACGTGCCTTCCCAGGAAGCCCAGGGTGAGGGCCCAGGTCTGGCACCTGAGGCCTGTGCATTCAAATCCTAGACCCACCGCTTTCTATATATGCTCAATAGATGAGTACCTGCTCTGCGCCAGGCCCTGCACTCAGCCCTGGAGATAAAGGTGTGAGGAAGGAGTGAGAAAAAAACCACAGGCCCTGCCCTCATGAAGCCCAGAGCCTGGTGGGGAGAGGTTCTTCACACACTGCATGGATCTTCGGTGACTAGCTTACTATTAATAGTACAGGGCCAGGAAGAAGGGGCACAATGCAAATGCTGAGGCTGCTGAGATGGAGGGGGGCAGCAGTCTGACCTAGTCTGGGACATAGGCTACTTGGAAGAAGGATGTGGGGGGCTCATTTTAGAAAAGGGGGACAAAAGATGTTCCAGCAGGAGAAACGGTGTGCAAAGGCCGTGTTAGGAAGAAAAGTGCTGTGTACTAGCGGTTGACAAGAAGTCAGTGTGTCTCTAGCGTAGAAAATACGAGGGAGAATGAGATGAGAGGAGAGTGGAAAGGTCAGCGGGGGACAGAGCCGTGGAGAGCCCCCGCGGGAGAGAGGAGGCGAGGCAGCGCGCTCCCAAGATCAGTTTGTGTTTGTAGAAGACCATGCTCTGCAGACAATGCAGGAGTCCAGCCTGAACAAGTCACTCACCTTTGAACCTCCGTTTTCTGCTCTTCCCATAGAAATGTACTGTTCCTGCCTTTGAGGTCATCAGAGGGATGGTATGAGTCCCTGTGCGAAGCATTTAGCACAATACAGGGCCCGTGGTAACAGCCCAAATCATGACAGCTGCTGTCTGAGGCCTTGGGGTTGGGGGTCCTAGTCATAGGACCTCCGAGTCCTCATTTTACGGAGCGGCCACAAGGCTTCCCAGCCTGTGGGGCTTCTCCAAGGAAGGGCTAGAAGCATTCATCAAAGGCTGGGCCAGAGCCCACAGCCGACAGGAAGGGCAGAGTCTGGGAGGGAGAGTCTGGGTGGGCTCTTGGCCTCTCTGGGGAGCACTGGCCTCCTGTGTTGAATGAGGCTCACACAGGCCTCAAGTCAGGGGCAGGGAAGCCATTCTGCAAACCAGGAAACTGAGGCCAGGAAGGTGAAGTCACTTATTCAGAAGCACTTAGCTGACGGGTGGCCAGGGCAGGTTGTGAGCTCAGACTAGGTCCTGTCAGAGCCCAGACCCACTGAGCCAGATGCACACCAGCAAAGAGGGGCAGGAGCCAAGCAGGCACAGAGAAGCTGGGAGTGGAAGGGGTGGGGGATGGAAGGGCCAGGCCCACCCCAGAGCTGCCCATCCTGTCCTCGCCACGGCCGGGTTACCCAGCTTCCCCCAGCAAGTGTATCCTTTCAATTCCTTCTCTCCTCAGCCCGTCTCATTCTGCAGTAAGTCCTGCTCCTGACAACCTGACAGAACAGAAGGCTTCCTGGAGGAGGTGGTATCAGTGATGTTCAGCATCGAAGGACGGGCAAGAGTTAGCAGGGCCTTCCGGATGGCAGTACATCAGCTCAAAGGGCTGGAGACTGGAGCAGGAACTGCACAGGCTGACTGGGGACAGGGGCAGCCTGGCCCAGCTAGGATGAAGGGAGGCCAGGACAGGGGGCGCTGGGACGTGCTCTTGGAGCCAGCGGCTCCTGGGAGGCCTTGAGCGTCAAGCTAAGGAGCTGATTGTTGTCCTGTAGACAATGATGTGTGAGCAGATGACTCACAGGATAAAGGTGCCTCTTTATCATCGAGATGGACTGGGGTGGGGGGATTGTGGAACAGAAACCAGGTCAATGCCTTGGAGGCCCATTGGGGCAGGTGTTTGCCTGGCGGCTGGCGGGCAGGATGAGGCAGGTGCAGAAGGCTTTGGCCCTGGCCCACCCCCCTCACCGCAAAGGCAGCTCCAAGGCCTGATTCTGGCCCAGCTAGCTCCCCTGCTGATGGCTTGTCCCCCCCCCCCCCCACACACACACACACACTACCCCAAAGGCTAATCAGCTTAGCATGGCAGCAAAGGAAGGCTCCAGAACAACAGGGCCCTTACTCTCTACAGCTACAAATTAACACTTCAATTAAAAGCCAGACCTGACACCCTCACTCTCACTGGGTGAGGATTTAATGAAGATATGAGGGGAGGTAGCAGGGGAGGAGGCGACCTTGGAAGGCCCCACCTTGAGCGAACCATCTCTGTCAGCCTATTGTTTCCAGCTCAGTCTGTGGGTTTGAGGCCACTGGGCGCAAGGGAAGCCGGAGCATCTCAAGATGCAGCCGGGGAGGGGAGCCTGTCACACATCCATTCCCGGGCCCTACTCCCTGGCCACGGAGCCCAACTGTGGGAGGTGAGTGAGGCCTGCTGCTTTGGTCGGTTGTGAAAACGATGTGCAGATCAAGGTGATCAGCACTGTCAACACTGGAACGAAATGGGATGGAATGTCAGAGTAGAAAATAGCAGACAGCATTGCAGCGAATGAGGGCAAGTATTATTTTGTGTAACTCTGGCTTTAGGTATACGTGTGTGTATATTGGGTTGCTATGATAAGTATATATCTGTGAAATAAAGACATACAAAAATACATGTGTGCATTTTACTGTGGGTTTCAATAAAAAAAACATTTTTGTTTTGAAAAGCCCCATACCCATAACTCTTCAGCAGCGAAGAGGTGCCAACACCCTCCACGGAGCTCTAGGCGCTTAATTCTTAGAGAGATGTGCCCACATGGAAACCTCTCCATAGCTGTCCCTCCGAGTTACTGGTCTGAAATGCAGGGCACACTGGCCCGCAGCCTGCCTTCCTCAGGAACTCATCTGCCCACAGGTGGGAGGGTAGCCCCATTTCCAGCCCAGATGGGGCAAGTATTAGAAAGGGGACCCCACCCCCACCCCCCACAAAGAGACCCCAGCTAGGACTTATGCTGATGGCAGCACAGAGCCTCCAGGGCAGCCTCCCAGCCAGCCTGCCAGCCTGGGCAAGCACCAAGGCGTGGGCAGCCACACCCACACCTTGCAGAGCGCCCTGCCTGCTTGGGAGATAGAGACCTAGATGCAGGATAGGGCCTGAGGACATCAGGAGGTCCGCAGAGTGGAGGGAGACACGATGGAGGGAAGGCCTGGCTGTGCAGGAGCTGGGGCACGCAGGACGGCTGCCTTCCCAGTGCCACATTCCCCAGCCATCCCTGCCCTCCCTGCCTTGGAAATCCCTTTGAGCTCGAGAGGGCAGATGGGGGTCAGAGGGTGAGGAGCCCTGGCCCCAGCCCTGTTTGAAATCGAAGCATCCTGGGCCAGGGGCGAGGCCTTGGAAGTGGGGTCGCCACCTCTGGGGCAGAGGCATCCTCCGGCCTGGGCCGGCCCGTTGCTAGGGCCCCTCTTCAGAGGCATCAGGTTATAGGGCCGCGTGGAGCAGCCCATCTGCCGGCTAACTTCTCACTTTCCCCCCTAAGGCTGCCTGTGACCCGGCTCCCCAGGCTCTGGCCCGTGTGTAAAGTGGCGGGGGGCCTTTATTCCCACCGAGCCCCTTCTCAGCAGCTCGCAGCCAAACTGCTCTTGGATTACATTTTGATGAGTTTTCAATTTAGGCCCAGCAGACAAGGGAAAGGAGGGGAGGAGGAGGGGGCAGGGGCGGGCAGGGGAGCTGGCGGAATAAATGCAACAGATGGGTCCAATTGTGCTGCCTAGGCAAATGAAGGAAGACATCTGTAGCTCCGAATACTGGTGGTCTGAAACGCAATTAGCCCTCGGTGAAAGGGGCCCCTCGCGGCCCCCTCGGCCAATCCCCTCCGAGGCAGTGCTCACGTTACAATGGCCTTGACCACAATCCATTGAACAGAAAAAGGAAAAAAAGAAAAGAAAGAAAGAAAGATTAATCCAGGAGTTGCTGGGCGGTGGGGCTGCAAGGAGAGTTGCCATGCTGGAGAGGAAAGGTTACTTATGGTTCTGCTTTTCTCTTTTCTTCCTTCTCCACACATCTACTGTGTAGGTTCTTAGTACTAAGAGAAGGAGAGGAGAGCGTCGCGTTTCTTATGGCGTGGTGTGGTTATGTGGACCCGCATCTTGAGTGGTTGGTTACTAACCTGCAAAGTGCTCAGAAGCCTCCATTTTCTACTGACTTGTTTAGGAAATAACGAAGACCCAAGTCCCTGTGGTGGCGAGTGGACCCCTCCTCCTGCCCCCTGAGGGGTGAGGAAGTTGTGTGATAAGACCCCTTGTGCACGTGGTAATTACCCTGGTTGCTGCTGAGTTGCAGGGAGTTGTCTGGAGCAGCTGGAAACGTGAGTTCGCCCCGGCTCCTGTGAGGAGCCGCGTCTGCCCCACGGTCAGGGAGCCCAGCTGGAGAAGTGGGAAAGAACTGGGGACTCCTTTATTCATGCATATTTATGATCGGTGGTGCCTGGAAGAAGGGGGGGGGGGTGCTGAATCCCAGGACAATAACGTGTACTACCCCCGGGTTGTCAGGGCACCTTCCAAGTACCCTCCTGGCTTTGTTCCCCTCCTCCTCTCCAGCCGTGGAGGTGAGAGAAAGCCCAGGTCCTGGAGATCCCTTCTTGGGTTTCAGCTGCCCAGTGAGAGCCACCAGGCAGCCCCCAAGCTCCCCAGGCCAGGTCACGAAGGTCCCTCTGTGATACACTCAGTGGTTCAATCCCACCTTTACCAACAAGAGCCTCTGCCAAGAGTCAAGGCATGTTCCCTATCTGTTTTGTTTTATTGTGGTAAAATTTACATAACATAAAACTTACCATTTTTAAGTGGACAGCTCAGTGACATTAAGTACGTTCACACTGTCACGCAACCATCACCACCATCCCTCTCCAGAACTTTCTCATCATCCCAAACTGAAACCCTGTGCCCATTTAACAGTAACTCCCCAACCCCCTCTGCCCCTAGGCCCGGGCAAACACCGCACTGTACTTTCTGTCTCTATGAATCTGCCTTTTCTAGGTACCTCATATAAATGGGATTATACAGTATTTGTCCTTTTATAACTGATTTATTTCATTTAACATAATGTCTTAAAGGTTCATCTGTGTTGTAACATGTGTCAGAAATTTCTTTCCTTTTCAGACTAAATCATATTCCCTTGTATGTATAGACCACAGATTGTGTATCCATTCATCCATCGACATTTGAGTGGTTTGTACTTTGTGGCTGTTGTGATTACCGCTGCTGTGAGCATGGGTGTACAAAGTGCACTGCTTAGCCAACCACGAAGACCCCAAACAGCCAAAGCAAACCTGAGGAAGCAGACCAGTGCTGTCCTTATTTCATGCTGTGTTACAAGGCCATAGTAATCAAAACAGTACGGTATTGGCATAAAAGCAGACACAGAGATCAATAGAACAGAATAGAAAGTCCAGAAATAAACCCATGCATATATAATCAATTAATTTTTGATAAAAGAGTCAAGAATATACAATGGGAAAAGGATAATCTCTTCAATAAATGGTGTTGGGAAAACTGGACACCCTCCTGCAAAAGAATGAAACTGGGCTACTATCTTATATCAACGCAAAATGGATTAACCATTTTGCTCTTAAACAAATGGTCTTGAATATAAGACCTGAAACCATAAAACTCCAGAAGAAAGCATAAGGGGTGGACTCTTTGACAGTGGTCTTGGCAATGATTTTTTTTAATTTGACACCAAAAGAAAAGGAAACAAAGCAAAACCAACAAGTGGAACTGCATTAAAATAAAAAGCTTCTGTATAGTAAAGAAACTCATCAACAAAAAGAAAAAGCAACTTATGGAATGGGAGAAAATACCGTATTTTCCAGCGTATAAGACGACTTTGAAACGAAAAAAAGTCAACTGAAAATCGGGGGTCGTTTTATACGCCCGGTCGTCTTATACGCCGGAAAATACGGTATTTGTAAACCATGTATCAGATAAGGGGTTAATATCTAAAACATATAAGGAATTCATACAACTCAATAGCAAAACAAACAAACAACAACAACAAATAACAAACCAAACAACCCAGTTTAAAAATGGGCAAAGAATCCAAGTAGACGTGTTTCCAAAGAAGATATGCAAATGGCCAACCGGTACATGAGAAGGGGCCCCGCATCACTAACCATCAGGGAGATGCAAGTTAAACCACCGAGATACCACCTCACACCTATTAGAATGGCTATTATCAAAAGGACAAGAGATAAGTGATGGTGGGGGTGAGGGAAAAGGCTCCCTCGTGCACTGTTGATGGGGATATACGCTGGCACAGCCATTATGGAAAGCAGTATGGGGGTTCCTCAAGAAATTAAAAATAGAACTGTCATTGAAATTTGATTCAGCAATTCCACCGCTGGGTATATGCACAAAGGAAATGAAATCACTACCTTAAAGACATACGGTACTCATGTTCATAGCAACATTATTTGTAATAGCTAAGGCATGAAAACAACCTAAATGTTCATCAACAGATGAATGAATAAAGAAAATGTGATATACAAGGGCTTTCCAGGAAGTATCCAGACATGTAAATATGCACACATGCACACACACTCACACACATGCACCAGGGGATCCTGCCATTTGTGACAATATGAACGAAACTGGAGGGCTTTATGCTAACTGCAATAATCCAGACAGAGAAATACAAATACTGCATGGTATCACTTATGTGTGGAATCTTAAAAAAAAAAAAAGTTATAGGAACAGAGTAAAATGATAGAATGTTGATTGCTAATGTATAACATGTGACTACAGTTGATAATTCTGAATCGTATAATTGGGGCTTGCTAAGAGAGTAGAACTTGAGTGTTCTTACCAAAAACATAATGAATAAAATAAAATAAAATAAATGTAAATATGTGAGGTGATGGACGTGTTAATTAGTGGGAATTCTTTCACAGTGCATACGTATATCAAATCATCACACTGTATACTTTAAATATATTAAAATTTTATTTGTCAGTTATACCTAAATATAACTGAAATAAACAGATAATAAACCTATTTAATGTTAGCATAGAACATTTTTATTAAAAAAATCTTTACAGAACAAAAAATTAGTGAGAAGGGTGACATTACATTTTTGCAAATCTTTTTAAGTATCCGGCTTAACAGAAGACAAGTAGATTCACATACCTGCTTCTGAGTTCAAGCTGGTCTGATGCTGAAGTATATATAAATGCAGTCTTAATAAATAGGTTGCTGTAAAAGCAAAAATCCTACAGATCCCATGTGAGGTCTCAGGGACCCTGAAGGGGTCCTTGGAACACACTTGGAGAACCACTGGGTCAGTCCTGGCAGTTGGGATGGGGTTCATCAGCCTAGAGACAAGGGTGGGTTGAAGACTGAGGTGAGGGGAAGCCGGGATGGCTCAGTGGGTTAAGCGCTCACTTTGCAGCTCCCAGGACCGAGGATCGAATCCTGGCCCCAGCCCGTGTGGATCCATATGCTAAACTGGGGGGCTCCCCCAGTTCAGTTCTCCCTCTGTCTCTGTATCTCTCTCTCTCTCTCTCTCTCTCTCTCTCTCTCTTTCTCTCTCTCTCTGTCAAAAACAATAATAAATAAATACATACATACATAAATAAAGACTGAGGTGAGGCAAGAGAGGGCTGGCTGGCAGTTTGAAGGCATCGGCCTGGCTCTTTTGGAGTTGGGGTGTGGCTCTTTGGAGGGTCTGCCAAACTAGAAGGTGAGAGCAGACAAGGCAGGCCAATGACTGGCCTGAGTTTCAACAGCTAGCAGCAGGTGGAGCAGACCTTGGGGACATCTGGGCTCGGACACCAGTCTTTTGCTCTGTCTACTTGTCCCTCACATTAAGTGCTAAGAACTGGCATTTAAGAGCATCTTCACCGTTAAGCACCTTCACACCATTCATAGGTAAAGCAGTTTTTCAGGGGCTGAGGTCTAAGTCAAAGACAAACTCACCCCAAAATATCTGTGAAGGGTGAATCAGGGGGAATTTCAGCCTTAGTCCGTGTCCTTGGCATGAGCCCTGGAGGTTGCAGGACACCAAAACTCAGTTCCGATAACTTTGGGACCAGTGGTGGTGAGGAACTGGGACATTTGCGTGGGGTCAGATACCAGACCAGGAAAATCACACAAGTCCCCTGATGCCATGGAGGAGCAGAGGGACGAGCCCTCTGTGGAAATGATCGTAAGTAAAAGCAGACATTATTGATAAGAATCTGTTTCATTTATTAAGTCCTCACAAAATGCCAGGCATTTCATCTCAACCTTCTTCAGAGTCAGATATTATCTCCATTTAACACTTTCAGAGCTTACACTCTTGTGTGTATATTACATTTGTTTTGTCAACTTTTTAAAAAATAAAATTTTAAACCTAAAACAGCTGCAAAACTCCTGAATACCCAGATTCACCAAATGTTACATTTTTTGCACATTTACTTTATCATTCTATCACTAGATAGATAAATGATAGAGATAGATAGATATAGATGATAGATAGATGATAAATAATTGATAGATAGATAGGTAAATATAGATGATAGATAGATAAAACATCTTTTTTTAAGTTGAATCATTTGAAAGCAAGTTGCAGCCAGCATAACCCTTTAGCCCAAAATATTCCAGTGTGTGTTTCCCAAGAAAAGAGCATTTTATTTACTTATTTTTTTAAGATTTATTTTATTGTTTTTGACAGAGAGAGACAGAGAGAAAGGGGAGGGCCCAGAGCAGTCTCCATAGTCGTACGTCTTCAGTTTTTGGCATGGTTTTGTTCCACACAGGTGGGCGGAAACTGTGCCGGGGCCTCCCGCATGGGAAGCACAGCCCAGTTCAGCATATGGGTTTGGAATTCAATCCTCAGCCCCCGGGGCGGCAAAGGAAGTGCTTAACCCACTGAGCCATCCCAGCTTCCCCAGAAAAGAACATTTTAAAACATAACCTCAGTGCAATAATCAAAATTAGGGAGCTTAGTATTGACATATGCTAATATCTAATGCCCAGTCCATATTTAAATTTCTCCAGTTATCCCAATAATGTCCTGTTTACCTATTTTTCCCCCAGGTCAGGGTCCAATCTAGAATCACATATCACTTTTGTTGTCACATCCCTTCCATCTCCTTTACTCTGGATTTATTCTTCAATTTTTCTTTATTTTTCATGAACTTGGCATTTTGGAGGAGTATGGCTAATGATTTTATAAATTATCCCTTAGTATAGACTTCTCTGCTGTCCCCTCACAGGAACACCACAGAAGTGACGTGTTCTTCTAGGGGCATCATCTGAGGAGGTACTTGGTGTTGAATTGTCCCAATATTGGTGATTTCAGCTTGAATCACTTGATTAAGTGAAATCTGCCAGTCCACTGTATAGTTACTATTTTTTCTTTGTAATTAATAAGTAATTTGTGAAGAGATTCTTTGAGACTATAAATACCCTGATCCTCATCAAACTTTTACCCATTAGTTCTAACATCCATTGATGATTTTTGCCTAAGTCAATTATTACTTATGCTTTCAAAATGACAGTTTTCTAACTCCATCATTCTATCTAAACTTGATATTTGGCATTCTACTGTAAGGAAAAATTTTTCCTTCTACCTCATTTGTCATTCACTCACTCACTCATTTACACTAGTTTGGATTCACGCATTATTTTATTCAATGAGTTACTTTGAACACAGTACTGCTTACTGTGTTCTAAAGCTACTTGAGTCACTTTTCTTTTTCTTCTTTCTGTATGGTTATGCTGTTCACTGGAAATACGAGATTAGGTTCAGCTATATCTATATTCAGTTTTAGGGTTTCCTCCATTGTTGTTGATTTAATGGAGCTTGGACCCTCAACTACGAATTATTTTTACAATTCTTGTCCAGGTGTGGACCCAGGTAATGTAGCACTTTAGAAAGTCGGTCTATGTTTTTTCTAATCCCTCAACAACACATACCTTCATTCTGATTTCCATTTCTGGGGGACTTCTCACTACCCTTTCCAGACTTAGCAGCTGCAAACTCTGTCCGCTCTTTCCAAACCTGCGTTGCACTTTCCTCTCTCCAGGCATCTGTTCACACCGTTCCTCCTCTCAGACATCGCCTGTCTAGTCCCTTAGGCATCTCACTGTTTAGGCCCAGCCCGGGTCCACTCCACAGAGCTAGTGAGGAAGACAGGCTGGGCCCAAGGAGGTCATCTCCAGACCATGGCGTGCGATCCTGAATGGCTCCTCAGGTTACGGGTGCCCTTCTGCTCCTGCCTCAGCTTCCCTGAGGGGACACTGACAGGAAGGATGTTTGTGTGAAACTTGCACACTAAGCAAGTCTTCCTATTCTGGGAATGGAGCCCGAGGGGAGTCGGCCCCTGAAGTTATGGTCTGGAGCGAAGCACTTTTGTTTCTCTGTGCAAAGTCCCTCCTGAAGAGGCAGAGGGCTTTGGAATGCAAGGAGTGAAGGCTGAGGTCTGGGGCAGAACCCCTTCTTCCAAAAGTCCAGTCCTCCTCTATCACCAGCCCTTGGCAGCCAACCATCCAGGGACCCCCTCCATGTGTTCCTTCCTTTCTGCCAGGTCCCCAGAAAGGAAAATTCTAATCTGGATGCCAAATATCACTGGCCCAGAGTTCACCAGGGTAGCCCCATTACAAGGAGTCTCGTCAGGCCTTCGTGTTTCTTAGCCACCATCTTCGGTTCCAGGAGGGGGTCAAGCTTTCAGGGGCTGAGATCCTTCCTCTACCTGGGCTCTGAGGCATGCAGACCCTCAAGTTGCCAACTGCCATCTGGGGCTCAGGAGGGGTAAGCCCAGTGTGGGTGTTCAGTGTCTTGCCACTGAGAGATCCCACTTGGTTTACTTGCAGATTCCTGGGCCCCTGCCTACACACACTCCCCTGGAACCATAGCCCACAGGGAATGGGTCCTGGCTTGAAACTGCTGCAGAGACCACCAAATTCTGCCACATCTGGGGTTCTGGGCAGTCTGTTTCCACGTGGGGACAGTGAGCACAGATTTAGCTGTTACCAGGATGTACCGCACTCCGCATGCACTTCTAATGAGGCAGCGCATACACGCACACATGCAA
Source organism: Craseonycteris thonglongyai (assembly GCA_004027555.1). NCBI lineage: Eukaryota > Metazoa > Chordata > Mammalia > Chiroptera > Craseonycteridae > Craseonycteris > Craseonycteris thonglongyai. Next base: position 45,879 of record PVKE010002904.1, read on the forward strand.
GCTGTTAAACCGCGGACACGCTGCCCCTTTCCAGTGAGGGGGGACTTCAAGGCTGTATTTTTATAAGGAAGAAATGACATAAGCGTCCCTCTTTGTTATTTAAATTTCATGAAAATCAACTATAGACGGTGTGTAATTGAGCACAGAATAGGGCCCAGAATATATTCTGAAATAACGGGAGCCTTTTTATCAGGTTCTATATGAAGAAAAGAAAGTCAAAGAAAAGCGAGATCTCCATGCAAAATAATGAACTATTTGAAGGAAGGAGAAAAAGAGAGACCGGGGATCAAGCATGGCTGGGAGAGTATTCAAGGGGCCAGATTTGAGAAGTCGTTCGGGACTGGGGTTTAGACATAGAGTGAGTTGCGGCCATTATTGGTTGACTTGCACTCAAAACCAGGCAGTATACCAGCAGTCCCCAACCTTTTTGGCATCAGGGATCGGTTTCATGAAAGACAAATTTTCACAAACCCAGGGGCTGGTGGTGGGGGTAGGGGGGTAGGATGGTTTCTGGATGATCCAAGCGCATTACATGTATTGTGCACTTTATTTCTATTATTATGACATTGTCATATATAATGGAATAATTATACAACTCACCATAACACAGAATAGGTGTCGACCTTGAGCTTGTTTTCCTACAATTAGATGGTCCCATCTGAGAGTGATGGGAGACAGAGACATCTGAAGTGTGTTGCTTATGTCCAATATCCTCTGTATTATATTGGTTGCTGTCGCTGCAGAAAACCCCTGCTAGGATGTTGGAAATGGAAGCCAGCTTTTCAGTGCTTTTGTGGCAATCTCAGGATATTCCACCTTGACTTTAATCCAGAATGTATAGAGATTTGAAGTTGTCTCAGACATACTTGTAAGGCCACCGTCATTTGCAATCTCAAGCAGTTGATCCTCTTCTAGCACTAACAAAGCCGATCCACCTGGCTTACTCACAAATAGGTCTCGGATCCATTTCTTCCCTGTTCAGGTGTCTTTTGTGGTTGGAAATAATGCTCAACCTCTTCTGAAAGCTAAGATAGGCGATCATGCACTATCTTGGAGAAAGTAGGTCCTGGTTCAGTCTCATTCTAAATCTCTGTTGTTTGAAACATGTCAAAAATCCCAATGTTTATCCATCGCCCCCATAATTCCAGTTGGGCTTTGACTGCAGCCACTTTATCTGCCAACTTGAACACAGTTGTCATTCTCCCCTGAAGTGACAGATTGAGTTCATTGAGCAGGTTGACTATGTCACACAAGTAAGCAAGTTTTGCAACCCATTCTGTGTCACTGGATGTGCTGCCAGTGGTGACCGCTTTTCTAACAGAAATCTCTGGAGCAGCTCTCGGTAACTCAGAAACTCTGGCCAGTGATCTCCTTTGAGAAGCCATCTCCCTTCTGTGTATAAGTGTGCGTGCTCTGTCCAGTCCTCACAGAGCTGCCCAAACAGACAAAGGCACGTACTTTAATGTAGTTGATCATTTTAACCACATCTTGCAAAATGTTGTCAAGTTCAGGTGACATTTTTCGACTAGCCAGCATTTCTCAATGGACGATGCAGTGCATAGACCCACACTCAGAAGCAACCTCTTTGCCCTGAGTAGCGAAACCAGAAAGCCGTCCAGTCACGGCAGCCGATCTGTCCGTGCGTGTACCGACACAAAATGACCAATCCAGTTTTCCGGATATGGACTTATTCAAAGACTCTAATAGTTTTGCAGCTGTGGTGTTGGTTGGCAACAAAAGTGCACATAACATATTCTCATGCACATCCTCCTGAAAAACATATTAAAACAAAAACAAGCATTGTTGCCTTGTTGTCAACAATAGTAGACTCATCAACCTGGATTGTGTGACTCATTAGTCCTCTAACAGTTGTACCTTGGTATCCTCTGCTGTTTCATCACTTCGTCTCGTGATGGTCGTAGCCAAAAGAGGAACACGTGCCACCTTCGGAACTGCAGCGACTCCTAAAAGTTCACAACAAATGTCCTTAGCAGCAGCAGGATCAACTCTTCACCAACAGCAAAGGGCTTCTTAGCTTTAACAGTGCTGTTAGCCACTGAGAGTAACACTATCAGTGCAGACACATCAGATGAAGTGGTGGCCTTCAATAATTGTTCTTCATGTTCACATGTGTTTTTTTAAAAAAACTCCAAAGGCTGGTCTTTTAATGCAGGGTCTTTGGTCTCTATGTGATGAAGCAATTTTGAAGGTTTCATGGCTTCGTTGGATAGCCGGTTGCCAGATACTATACAAAGCAGGCTTGGAGGATTTGAAGCACCTGCTGCAATGAACCTACTGTAAATCAGTAGGACTCGGTATTTTCTTTTAAATGTAGCTTTCTTTTTGTTGGCAGTCTTAGAGTCTTCTGCTGTCTCATTATTGGGTCTTTCCCCCTTTTCAAAGAAGCTCTCCAGTGACGTTAGCGTTTTACTCATTTTGTCTAGGGTTAGCTCGTGGGCTTACCAAAACTGTGGCTGAGACAAGTGCACAGTGCAGGAAAGAGGTGTAGATGGAAGTGGTAAATCAAATAATGGGCAGGCCACACAGACTAAAATAAGTGTCGGATTCTGACTTAAAGCTGCCACCAGATGCAGCTGTACAATTGAAGTACATCAACTCACTTGCCACTATAAAGCCTGCCACCAATGCAGCTTCATTGCCACTTGCCACTTACTTATGGGGTTTTGATATGAGTCTATAAGCAATTGATTTATGATGGTCTCTGTGCAGTCAAACCTCTCTGCTCATGTGAATCTGCATTTGCAGCCACTCCCCAGCGCTAGCATCACCGCCTCAGCTCCACCTCAGATCACCAGGCACTGGATTCTCATGAGCGCACAGCCTAGATCCCTCGCAAGTGCAGTTCACAATAGGGATTGCGCTCCTATGAGAATCTAATGCTGCCACTGATATGACCTGGGGTAGAGCTTAGGCAGTAATGCGAGCGATGGCGAGCAGCTGTAAATACAGACGAAACTTTGCTCATTCGCCTGCGGCTCACCTCCTCTTATGCTCCCAGTTCCTAACAGGCCATGGATCGATACTAGTCTGTGGCCCAGGGATTAGGGACCCCTGCTGTACACAGAACTTCAACTAGGAACCAGGGCAAGTGAGAAGACAGGAGCCCCCCAAGGTGGGTCAGGTGACCCAGGTCCTGTAGGACAGGAAGGGCTATAGGTCCTGAGAGGCCACCTCCCCAGACCCTCCTCCACCCTCCCCTCTGTACTCTCTGCTCTGTACCCTGTGGCCCCCAGAAGCAATGCACTGGGCAGCCAGGTGCCCAGGTGGGAAACCTGGGCCTGAGGCAGGGACAGCTTGATGCAGCACGTGGTCAGGAGCTGGCTTGACTCAGGAAGAGGTAATGGCTGGCTCTGTACTCATGTGACCATAAACAGGCCTGGGGGTGGGGGGACAACCCAAGTCTCCCCAATTCCCCACTTCATGTGCAGGTAGCACACTTCTCCTCATCTGCCACCCACACCGTGTACACCTGGGCCTGAAATTTTTCTTCACCGAGGCATCATGATCCTGTCTGCCTAACAAAGCATATAAGGTCTCCCCAAAGGGTTATTGGGAGGGTACAGGTGCCTAGTCCAGCGCCGGCTGCATGGTAGATACTGAATGCAGGACAGGGCTTCTCCTTTCTGTCAACCCAAATCCCTCCGCTGTCGCTGGATGGCTCTTGGAGGCTGTGGGGAGGGAGTGGAGCCCAAGGTCTGGCTGCGGTGGACACCCTCACACCTTGGGAGACAGCAGCTTCAGAGACAGTCCCCAGAGAGCCATCTGAAACGGAGCTGAGGTGTCTCCAGGAAACGGCCGTGCTGCTGCTGCTGGTGCTGCTGGTGCTGCTGCCATGCGTGGCCCGGCCCGCTGACGCCCACTCTCCGCGCAGCCTCCAGAATGCCACCTGCTCGCCTTCGCTTCTGGAGCACGGGAGCGTGCCTGGTGGGGCCTGGTCCCCAACAAGCACCCGGGCACAGTCCTATGAGAACACTGACTCTACCCTTCTCCCCGATGGCGCCAGGCCACCCAGAGTGAAGTGCTCCCCAGTCCAGTCCCCACGCCCAGGGCCCTCCTGTCCTAGTTGTGGTCACACCGAACTGCTGTGGCCTTGTCTGTGTCACCAGCACACAGCATGGGTGACATAAGCGTGTGCTAAAAGCTCAGTGAAGAGGCAGCTGTTGCTCTGAAAGTGAGGGTGTCTCCCCGTGGGCCAGGGGGACACAGATAGGAGTGCGGACGAAGGGCGTGGGGGCGCAGCGCCATCTACCGGCAGCTTTGCGGACTGGCAGGCGAGGGCTGGCGCCGCGGGATCCCGGGCTCTTCCAGGAAAGCCCCTGAGGCTGTGAAGTCAATTTGCAACGCTGCTCCGAAGTCCACGTTCCGAACACCCCACATGCTGCCCTGAAATCACTAGCAGACTTGACCACTTCACCGACAAAAGAGGACTAGGGCCCAACAGTGATCGCAGGTCTTGAATTGGATCGAGACTATCCAAGAAAGGACTTCTCTGTCACCAGTTTCGCCAGGGCAGGAATTTCCCAGAAACTGTCCTCCCTGGGAGGCTTTGGGCAGGAGTCAATGACTGCAGTTACTGTAGAGGTGAGGCAAGGGCCCGCTCCCAGCGGGACCGGCAGGCTTTGCGGTCAGACAGACCCAGTGCAAGATGCCACCTCCACTGTAATCCTTACTAGCTGTGTGCCTAAGGGCAACTTACTTACCCTCTCTGTGCTTCTGTTCTCCATCTGTAAAATGCACTCCCTGATAGTAATACCTTCCTTATAAGGTTACTATGAAGATGAAAATATATATATCTGTAACCCAGATGCCTTGACCCCCATTGTTCCCAAAGGTCACATTTCCCTTTGGTGACCCAATAGCACAAGAGACCCAGCCTTTACCCTACTTGGTCACACTGTCGCCAGCTTCTATTAGGTTCCCCTCCCCAGCGTTTCTGGGAGTCTGCAGGGTGCGTCTGCCCTTCCCTCAGGTCCTACTTGCTGCTATCCCAGGGCTGTCCGATCTTTTGGCTTCTCTGAGCCACACTGGAAGATGAAGAATTGGGCCACACATCAGACACTAACCATAGCTGATGAGCTAAAAAAATAAAAATGCAAAAATATTCCATAATATTCTCAGAAAGTTTATGAATTTGTTTTGGGCCTCATTCAAAGCCGTCCTGGGCCGCATGGGGCCTGTGGGCCACAGGTTACACAAGCGTGCTCTTCTCTTCTCCCACCTCCTGACTCAAGCTCCCCACTCTCCTTCTCTCCAGTGACCTCTCGCCCCCTCATAACAAGCTTTCCCAGACCCTGCTGACCTCCAGACCTCCTCACCCCAACCCTGGCCAAGGCTGTTCCCACAATACCCCCAAACCCAACTAGGACCAGACTTGCCTGGAAGAATGACACCTGGAAACTCAGAGCATGACAGAAAAGCCCAAACTAGGTCCTGGGTGAGACCAGGCTCAAAGCCCCGGCGCCCGACTTCTCCCGACCCTCTCGTGGGGTCCTGGCAACCCCCACTCCTTGACAAGGGAGAGCCCTAGCCATGTTTCCCCTCCCCCACTTCCACGACCCCCAGCTTTCTGAGTCCTGAGAGGAAAGTCACTTCTTTTTCTGTTTCTTCAAGCAAACTGGCCACAGACCCAGTTCAGCCCTGAACAAAGACAACCTTTCATGTGATTCTACAAAATCAAACTCGTGTGTGTGTTTATTTTGTTGCCTGGAACCTCTCCATCCCAAGACAGCATCTCGCCTTGTTCTATAGAACATCAAGTGTCCTGTTAATTATCTTTCCCCTTCTCACAAAACAAAGGAATAGCCTGCTCTTGAAGTTGTCCCCTACAAGTCAAATAACATTTTTTTCATATGCCCTAGTCTAAGGCCCTGCTATAAGCGCTTCTCTTGCTTTATCCCTGTGAGTCTTCACAAGAACACTGGAAGGCGGTCACCATTCTGCCTCCACTTTATAGAGGAGGAAAAGAGGCGTAGGAGCATAGGGAGGTTACAGCACTCCCCCGGGGTTCCACAACCAGTCAGTGTCTGGACCAATTTGAATGCCAACGCAGCTGTGTGTATGCAACAGACACTTAGACCAAATTATCGAGTTGGGACATTAATTATTCCAACAACGACAGCAAATGGCCAGAAATGAATGAAACACTGTGTTCTTCGTTTTCTTTTTTTAAGATTTATTTTGTTTTTGACAGAGACAGAGACAGAGAGAAGGGGAGGGCCCAGAGCAGTCTCTATAGTTGTACATCATCAGTTTTTTACATGGTTTTGTTCCACACAGGTGGGTGGGGGCCACGCAGGGAGGGAACTGGGTTGGGGGCCTCCTGCATGGGACTTATGCCCCCTCAAGCCAGGTGCCGAACCAGAAGGTTGGAGTAAGAACCAAACTGGGGGCCTCCCGCATGGAAAGCACACCCCAGTTCAGCATATGGATTCGCATGGGCCTTCCAGGATTCAATCCTCTATCACCAGGGCTGCAAAGCGAGTGCTTAACCGGCTGAGCCATCCCGGTTTCCCCTGTTCTTGGTTTTCTTGAATGCTAGTGTTGGCAAAAAAACAATTCAGTTCACACCAAAAAAAAGTCCTTCAGGCCCTTGCACTTGTGGATTAAAGGATGAAAAGGACAGAGGAGGAGAGAGGCAGCCATACTCACTCAGAGATAGACTGGTGTCTCTCATCACTGGAGACTGAGACGGGCTGAGTCACTGTCACCAAGAGCAAGAGAGGACTCTCCAAGAGTGAGGTGGGGGGAGTTCTAGCCCTGCAGGAGGAGACCTGGCTGAGGTTCCAGTGACTGATTCTGGGACAGCCTTCCCACTGAGCAGCCTTTCATCTAAATATGTGGCCAAGGATCCAGCACGCGGGCTCCTACATATTTACTCAAATAGGTTGAGGACATATCCACACAAAAGTCTGCCCAGGGATGTTTACAATGGTAGTCATGATTGCCAAAACTTAGAAGCAACCAAGACGTCCTTCAGGACGTGAATAGATAAAGAAACTGTAATACAACCCAACCATGGAATATTAAACAGCGCTAAAAACAGATGAGCTATCAAGCCATAAAAAGACAGACAAAAAAAAAAAAAAAAAAAACTTAAATGCATTTTACTAAGTCAAAGAAGCCAATCTGAAAAGGCTATGTACTGTGTGACTCCAAAAGGCAAAACTATGGAGACAGTAAAAATACTGGGGGTCACCAGGGGCTGGGGGCATGGGAGGGATGAACAGGCAGAACGCAGAGGATCTTTAGAGCAGTGAACTTCCCTGTATGATATGGTGTGGTGGATACACGTTCCTACATGTTTGTCAAAAACCCATGGAATGTAGCCAGAGTGAACCCTGATGTGAACTATGGAATCTGAGTGATAATGATGTGTCAGTGTAGGTGTATAGGTTACCACAGGGACCACTTTGATGCAGGGTGTTGACTGTGAGGGAGGCCATGTGGGTATATGGGAAATTTCTGTACTTTCTACTTAATTTTGCTGTGAACTTAAAACTGTTTTAGGGGAAGCCGGGATGGCTCAGTGGGTTAAGCACTCACTTTGCAGCCCCAGGGACCCAGGATCGAATCCCAGCCCCGGCCCAAGTGGACCCATATGCTGAACTGGGGAGGGCCCCAGTTCAGTTCTCACTGGGGTGAGACCCTGGCCCAGTTCCTGCCCTGTGCAGCCCTGCGCCCACCTGTGGAATGAAACTATGTGGAAAAACCAATGATGTGCAACTGTGGAGACTGCTCTGGGCCCTCCCCCTTCTCCCTGTCTCTCTCTGTATCTATCTCTCTCTCTGTGAAAAATAATAAGAATAAATCTTTAAAACTGCTTTAAAAAACAAAGACTATTTAAAAATACATATACCGTATTTTCCGGAGTATAAGACGACTAGGCGTATAAGACAACCCCCTAATTTTACAGTTAAAACATAGGTTTGGCCTATATTCGCTGTATAAGACTACCCCCCACTTCCGAGGCTGTAGTCTTATACAGCGAATATAGGCCTAAACCTACGTTTTAACTGTAAAATTAGGGGGTCATTTTATACGCCCGGTCGTCTTATACGCCGGAAAATACTGTAGGCAAGACATTTTGAGCACACAAAAGTTGCCCAACAGTGCCCCCTAGCACCTACAAACTATAGGCTTTCTTATAGAGCATAGAGGGGCTTGGAGGTTTTTTAAACATCTGGGAGCCAGAGACTAGGGGGAGATGTTTTTTCTCTGAGCCACACGTATCAGTGACCTGTGTATGTTGTGGGTTAGGGGCAGGGAGAGGGAGGTGGGGAAAGGCAGGCTGAGGCTGGCATTCACCAAGCTCTGGCCCTGGAGTTTTAGCCAGGGATCCCCTGGGGCTGCTCCAGACAGCTCATGGCTTGCCAAGGCCTGCCAAGGTTGAGCTGGACGCCCCGGGGCTTTATTCAAAGGTGTTGGAGGCATTCCACGGGCTGTAGCAAAACCATCGGCAGTAGGGTTTGCCTCCAATGGTCGAACTTCAGTAGCCTCTGGGCCTCAATGAGAAGCACCACAGCGCCCTAAATCTTTGCTGCAGCTGGGCCCACAGGGCGTGTGTGCCCACCCCTGCATCAGGTCTGCCCAGAGCAGACAAAGGCCAAGGCTCACACAGGAGGGACGCCCTGGCTCAAACAGCCAAATGGCCACCAAACAGATATAACCCTGCACTGGGCCACAGGGCGACAGCTTCACCAGGCCCGGCTGGTGATTTACGCTTTGTCAGGGGACAGCCCCAGGTAGCCTCTGGAAAAGCACTTGGAGAGAGCACTCTGTAGGTAGGATTTTTCATTTTCTCATCACTTTTCCATTTGCAAGATCTAGTTCCCCCGTGGGGCTGAGGGAATGGGGAAATGCTCTCTAGATTATATTAGTGGCCATGTGGAAAAGACATATTTCCCACACCATTTGATTCAAAATGAAGATGTACAGTTGTAAAGCATATGTGAAAAATGTCATGCGTGAAGGGTATGAAATATCTGTTGTTGTGGCTCAGGCTAGTTTTGTGAAATAGTGTAGGACAGGGGGAAATTTGAGAGTCAGAAACCACTGGGGAGAATGTAGTTGCTGGGCTTAAGGCCCCGGTCACAAGCATGGCACCAGCGTTTAGGGACGAGGAGGTTAGAAGATGTCCTCGTGTTTGCTTGTACTTCCAGAAAGAATATCAGGAAGAATACACAGGACATTTATTACAGCAGTTACCTGCTGGGAGGGGCGAGAGACTTTTCACACTACTTCTTTCTGTCTTTTCAACAATTGTGAACTTTGGGTATATTACCTTTTCAGACCATGAAGTGATGTGGACAAGTTTCAGGTCATGCCTTTCAAAGGAGAGGGTGTGTTCTGCACCTCTCCCTCAGCCACTCCCACCGAGACATGGAGTCCTGTGTATGCGTGCCATGCTCAGGGGTTAGCAAAGGGACAAGTTGTCAGGAGCTTAGGTCGCTGACACTGTGGAGCCACCTTTATGAGTCCTGGATTGCTTACACCTGGCCTATTAGGTAAGAGAGAAATCCACCTGTTTGTTTTTGCTTTTTTGTTTTTAAGATTTATTTTATAGATTTTTGACAGAGAGAGACAGAGAGAGACAGAGAGAAGGGGGAGGGCCCAGAGCAGTCTCCATAGTTGACATTAGTTTTCCATAGAGTTTCACTCCACAGGCGGGCACAGGGCTGCGCAGGGCAGGAACTGGGCCGGGAGCCTCCCACATAGGCACACCCCAGTTCAGCATGTGGGTCCGCATGGGCCGGGGCCGGGATTCGATCTTCGGTCCTCGGGGCTTCAAAGCGAGCGCTTAACCCGCTGAGCCATCCTGGCTTTCCCCACCTGTGTTTTTTAAATCCACTACTTTAGATCTGTGTTATACAAGCCAAAGAGAGAGAGATGGAGAGAGAAATGGAATATGGACATGAACAGAAAAACTTGGAACCTGGAGAACACAAGATGGGAGATCAGCAATGTGCCTCCCTTCATCTAGGTGTGAGCAGTCTACAATCACACTCGTGATGTTTCCACACTCTATGCTTTACACATACAACCTCAGTCTCTCTGCATCCTCACTCCAAATGAGAAACCAAGGCCCCAAGAGCTTAAACAACTTGCCCAAGTCTCTTGGCACATGAGTGGTGGAGAGGGGACTAGAACTGGGTCTACCTGGCCCCAGAGCCACAGCGCCTTCCAATGACCCAGGCTGCAGGTTCTCTGGGCCTGGCACCACCCAGACTTTATAGCTCGATGCTGGACTTTCTTTCTCTGCTGGCCTCCCAGGTCCTGGGGCAGCAACTGCACATTCTTTATGAGGGGCTGTAACTGTATCTTAAGAGGTAGGACACTCCACAGGACAGGAGACAGGAACACAAGGTAAGTGATGAAGGCCAACACGCTGCAGGGCCAGCCCACCTGTGGGGCTCTAACAGGGTCCAAAGAGCCAGAGGACCGGGGGTCACGATGACAGCGGAACCTCAGGGCCTGTGAGGAGGGCTGAGGAAGTAGCAGCCACTCCTTCTCCCACAGTTGTCTGTTTGTCTGGCTCCCTCACACTTCCGGTGAGCTTTGCTCATGCACAGCCCTCCGTTGGGGTGCTTGCTTCTCCTTATTAACTCAGCCAGATTCTGCTGCTGGGCCTTGGAGACATCTCCTTGGGGAAGCCCTCTTTATCCTGACACTGGTCTCAGCACCTTGTCAGGACTCCCTCCCGGGTTCCACTGGCTGACCTTGCCTGAGCACCTGTCTCCTGCCTGGGCCTCGACCTCCTTAAAGGCAGGGGTGCCTCATGTGTGTCCTATGGGTGCAGAGGAGGCGGGTTCTCTCTGGGCCCAGCCTGCTCCTTAGGAAGAGGTCCAGAAGCCCGGCTGGGGAATACAAATAAATGAGCTGGTGCTGTGGAGGTGCGCAGGGGAAGGTCCTGAGGCAGGGGTGTCTGGCAAGTTCTGTTCTGGGTGTGGAGACAGCGAGCAGTCTCCATGGGCTCAGAGCACATGCTCACATGGGGGTGGTCCTACCACCAAAGCCCCTGTTCCCCAGAACTCTCCACAGGCCAGTTCTTCATCCCAAACTGAAATGTAGGACACGTGGAATCTGTCATCACACCAAGGGGAGGTTTCTGTCTTTCACTGTTTTTTCAAATTCCAATTTGTATTAAATTGGTCTAGGAGAATTAAAAGCAGACTATTTGATTTTGCCAACCAAATCCACAGAAACTGATGGAAGGGCTTTCCTGTGTTTTGGCAAAATCAAACCAGATTGCATTACCCACAGTGAGGGCAGCCTCCGCAGGGGGCATTTGAGGCTCCCAACCTGCAACCGGGCCAGGCTATTTTTCTTGGCTTCGGGATCCTCTGTGTTTTAGCATTCTCTCCAGGAAATCTGGGTTCTCGTCTAGCTCACAATGACTATCCCAGACTCAGGAGGTGGCTTGAGGTGTTAGAGGTGGCCAGAGTGAATGGACCTGCAGTGGGGGCAGCACAGGCCCTCAGACCACCCCACCCCCAACTCTGTGGCACTCCACACAGGGATCAGTTTTCCTTGTGGGTATTATCCAAGAGTTTAAAGTCAAAAGCTTTTTGAATTTTAAATTAGGAGCACATTCTAGAGTTTGGCAATGCTCTGAACCTCTGGGTTTTACACGTCTACCATACTGGGGGGTTCAGAACACTGTTCATGGGCTCTGAGTCTAGGACAGGGGTCTCCAAACTACGGCCCACGGGCTGGATGCGGCCCATGAGGCCCTCTCATCTGGCCCGTGGAGACCTTTTTATCTGAATAGAATAATATTAAATAAATAATTAAAAACAACATCTATGTTTTGATTCTTTTTTATTTGGACCTCGAGTGTGTAGTCAGCCCCCAAACTGCTGTTTGATAGTTAATGCGGCCCGCGGGCTAAAAAGTTTGGAGACCCCTGGTCTAGAACCTAAACTCATGAAAAACAGTGCTTGATGCTGACCATTTGGCCCCAGCTTTATTTAGAAGCCCACGGTAGACAAACATCACATGAACGCCTGCCCTTAACGTCTGTGACATCAGGGACTCTGGAAAGTACAGCGAGCGAGTGGCACAGGACCCAGCTTTTTGGCTGGCAATGGCAGCCAGGGCACCAGACAAGCAACCCAGAGCAAGGATGAGTTGTCGCTCCTCCCACTAACACAGGGGTGTCCAGCCTTTTGGCTTCCGTAGGCCACATCGGAAGAATTGTCTTGGGCTGCACATAAAATATACTAACACTAGTGATAGCTGATGAGCTAAAAAAAAATTATAGTGTTTTAAGAAAGTTTATGGATTTATGTTGGGCCGCATTAAAAGCCGTCCTGAGCCTCATGTGGCCCGCGGGCTGCGGGGTGGACAAGCTTGCGTTAACACTTCCCTGGGGTTTATATTGTTACAACACAGTCCCTACTGCTGAGCATGCAGTGTGTTATTTTAAACAAGGAGCAGTTCTGTTAAACAATATAAAGAGGGGCACATAAAATTAATGAAATCTATAACATGAATTTGAATGATTTTTGTTTTTTAATAGAAACCAAGGCATGCACAATATTTTATTCAACTCAATATGGTCAGTTATGGTCAATTGTGACCATCAGTCATAAAGTTTACCTTAAGATAACTATTTGTAGGAAAACTGATATCCACATGAAGTTGACCCTTATACCATATACAAAAAAATCAACTCAAAATGAATTAAAGATCTAATATAAGACAAAAACTATGAAACTCTTAAAAGACAAGTTTCATGACTTTGGACTTAGCAATGATTTCTTGAATATCATGGGATATTTTATGCTTTTCACCAAAAGCACAGGCAATAAAAGTAAAAAGGAAAACATTGGACTACATCAAAAGAAAAAGGACACACTCAACAGAGTGAAAAGGCAGCATACAGAATGAGAGGAAGTATTTGTACATCCATATCTGATAAGGGACTAACAACCAGGATATATAAAGAACCCCTATAACCTAATAACAGAACAACTCACTTGATTAAAATATGGGCAAAGGAACTTGAGTAGATATTCCTCCAAAGAAGATACACAAATGGCCAACAAGCATATGAAAAGATTCACCTCAGTCATCATTAGGAAAATGCAAGTCAAAACCACAGTGAGATAGCACCTTACAGCCATTGGAATGGCTTTGATAAAAAAATTTTTTTAAATAACAATTGTTAGAGAGCATGTGGAGACATTGGTACCCTTTTGCATTGCTGGTGGGATGAAAAAGTACAACCCCTATAGAAAACAGTATGGCAGTTCCTCAAACAATTAAAAATAGAATTACCATATGATCAAGCAATCCCACTTCTGGGTATATATTCAAAAGAATTGAAAGCAAGAAACCTCATAAAAGGTTTCTGTACACCATATTCGTAGCAGCATCATTCACAGTAGCCAAAAGGTGGAAGCAATCTAGCATCTATCGACAGATGAATGGGTAAACAAAATGTGTTTTATACATTCAATGGCATAGTATTCACCCTTAAAGGGGAAGGAAATTCTGACACCTCCATAACATGGACGTTGCTGGATGAACCTTAAAGACATTATGTTAAGTGAAATAAGCCAGTCACAAAAGGACACATATTATACGATTCCCCTTATACGAGGTACCTAAGAGTCATCAAACTCATAGGAACAAAGAGCAGAATGGAGGTTGCCAGGTGCTGGGGTAGGGGAATACAAGGGAGTTGTTTAATGGGTATAGAGTTTCAGTTTTGCAAGATGAAAAAAGGTTCTGAAGGTCAGTTGTACAAGACTGCGAATTTCCTTAACACTGCTGAACTACACATAAAACGGCTTAAATGGTAAATTTCATGTTATGTGCATTTTATCCGTTTTTTTAAAAGGTAACTATTTGCAAAAGGACAGTTGTCCTCCCCTTCCCTCCCCATGTTGCCATCAGATCTGATGGAGGACTGGGAAGCAGCAGGAACCACCTACACTGCCACACAAAGCGTTTTTGATGGTTTGTTAAAAATCTGCCTTTGAAGACACACTAATTTTAGAATGCACTTTTCCCCTAAACTTCATTTACAAGTATTTATGCCAGGCCTTTACCTCATTCAATTAGAAACAAAACGTCCATGTCTGGGGGAAGCAGGATGGCTCAGCGGGTTAAGAGCTCGCATTGCAGCCCCGGTGTCTGAGGATCGAGTCCCACCCCTGGCCTGTATGGACCCATATGCTGAACTGGGGTGAGCTTCCCATGCAGGAGGCCCCCAGTTTAGTTCTTGCTCCCTGGTTTGGCTCCTGGTTCAAGGGGGCGTGCCTCTCATGTGGGAAGCCTCCAGCCCAGTTCCTGCCCTGCGTGTCCACCACCCCCCCACCCCCTACCCCACCACCTGTGCGGAACAAAACCATGTCAAAAACTGATGTACAACTATGGAGACTGCTCTAGGCCCTCCCCCTTCTCTCTGTCAAAAAACAGTAAAATAAATCTTTTTTTTTTTTTAAGTCTATGTCTGGTATTTGTTGTACTGGGTTTGAGGCCATCTTGCCGGTCCAACTACATTCTTTAAAGACGATCAAGCCGTGTTTCTTCCATTTGGGCTCTAGACAGAATAAAAAAGAAGCCTTCGGCAAATTCTTTTGACCAAATGAAAGCTGACCCTTTTCAAAGTGCTGAATGAAGACATTGGCTACTGGGCAAGAGGAGTTGGTTGGGCACGCATGATTATTCCATTCTACAGACAGAGACACCAAGGCCCAGAGTGACAAAGCGACTGCCATGAAGCATGTCCATGGTAGAGCTGAGGCTGGACTCCCCTCCCTCTCCTCCATGAGGGCTCCCTCCTGCCCTCTGTTGCTCTGGGTGCTATGGGTGAAGGTGGGACAGCACACAGGCCAGGGGAGAGCCTAAGGGATAAAAAAGAAGTTCAAAGTGTGAGCTGATCCTATACTTGCAGGCACCTGGCCACCCCCGAGGTAAGAACCAAGAAGGCCTGCACAAGTCTCAGGCACCCTGTTGCCAGGCCTGACCCCAGACATTAGTCAGAGGTCCAGGCCTTCGTGGACTTGGCGTTAAGTGAAACAGACATATTTTAAGAATTTAGAACAATAATGAAATTGAACTTAGCAGTAACCCCGGGGATAGGGGAGGGAGCAAAGGCCAGAATGGCAGCAGGTGTCTGTCCTCTCACCATCTCTCGCCCCTCAGCAGATGGAGGCCACCAGGTCATGCTGGCCAGCCCACCTCTGCACGAAGGCCCCCATTCTGGGAGGAAGCAACCGGGGCCACCCCTGAGAGCCACTTGCTTTCCATCAGGGCTCAGGTCAGGACAGTCGAGATGGTCAAACCCTAAAAGGCCACTCAGCCCCACCCAGTCATCAGAAGAAGGTGGGGTCCTGAGACCCAGGGAGGGGAAGAGGTTTGCCCCTCGGAGGCCCTAAGGCCCAGAAGTTCATGGTAAGGATCTCAAGATCAGGTTTGAGGTATAGCTCTGTAGTGTCCTACGTGTGTCATTTTGAGTAAGTTACTCACGTCGTCTTGCCTCGTTTTTGTCATTTGTGAAATAGGATTAATGCTGAGAACTATCTCAGAGTTGTGGTGAGCATTAAGTAAGACAATTCATGGAAGGGCTTAGCACAGAACACAGTAAGGACCCACTACATGGTAATGGCATTGCTGCTTTAACAATACCATTCCTGTTATTATTCTTATCAGCTTATAGGGCAGGTGAGGCAGACCATTCCCAGAAGCTGGGTGTCTGACTCCTGCCTCCTGCCACCAGGCACCACCCCACAGACTGCCACTTCCACCTGGCCAAGTCCTAGTCAGCCTGCAGGAGTCAGCTTAAGTGTCCCCTGTTCCAGAAGGCCCTCCCTGGTGCCCCGCGGCCCATCCCTCCTGGGGCTCACAGTTCTGCGTGTCCTTCCCAGCACCTCGCTCCACGCCATTACAGGTGCTCTCTCTTACCTGAGAGCTCAGCAGGGCAGAAAGCACTGGGTCCTGATGACCACAGTGACAACCAGTCCATCCATACGTAGTCTTGGAGCTCACTACATGGGAGGCCTGGCCTGGGCTGAGTGCATGCATTACCTCACTTGCCGCCCCCTCCCTGAAGATCACTGTTACCCCATTTTCCTGGCTTCTCATCCCGGCTGTGCTATGCACTCAGGCTGTGTCTGCGCTAAGTCACTTAACCTCTCTGAGCCCATAGGCCTCCGCACCCATGCTTGGAACCACTGAGCCTCACAGCCTCCTGCTTTATCTCCATGCTCAATGAGTTGGTGTCCTTGGGGGAAGTTAGCTGTGGATTCACCTTGGGCCATTTCAAGGCATTTGAGTCAGAGAAGCAAGGACTCTCTCCCGCTCCCACCCTGAGCACTTGGCCTTCCTCATGCTCCCCTGCCAAGAAGGCCCAAGAATGCCTCTGCCAGACTTTCAGGGTCCTCCCCTTCCTCCTTGAAGAGCAGACCACTGGGTGTAGGGACGCTGCCACCTGGTGGCCACAGGCCAGCAGGACATGGGGAGAGGGCAGGTGCGCGGGCCTGGTGGGTTGAAAGCAGGCTCCTTTCTATGCTGAGTGTACTGCCAGCAGCCAGCTGGAGCATGCGTTCGGAGAAGACAGCCAGCTGGACTCCTGAGAGCACCGCCCATGCATCATGGGTAAGCCCGAGTCCCACAGACTGGGTCCAAGTCCTGGATCGCACACTTCCCAGACGTGTGGCCCTGGGCTAGCTGACGAATCCCCGTCTCAGCTTCCTCGTTTGCATAATGGGTAGGCAGCCTTCTCCTGTGTTAGGGACACACTCTCCAACAATAATCTGGAGATTCTCCTGAGAGCAACCTTTTTAACTCGTTATTCTTTAAAAACATGAAATTTATATGGAACTCATGCAAAGCATGTATTCAACTCCAAAAATATGTGTGTTCTGAGCAAACCCTGGGGCCTTCTGAGAACTTGGGGTTTATGCAGGCTGTATTTCTGCTCTGCCAACCCTTCTCCCCGGATGCCCCCTCGCTCTATTCTGTTATTAAAGGATCTGCCAAGAGCAGTCTGCATTCATCAATTTCTCACCATGTCCTTGGCCCTTGGCACATGCCTCACAGAGCAACAGTGACCCTCATTATACAGAGCAGAAATCAGCTTCGGAGAGGCTGAGTAACTTGCTCAGGTCACACAGTTGCCAAGCCTCCGACCTGAGTCTGTCTGATACCAGAGTCCTCACCTGCCCACCACTGTAGACAGAAGCAATTGCGCTGTCCCTGAGTTCTCTAAGGAGCACATGACGGGGCACATCTGCTAGCAGATATACACTCCCCAGGGTCCTGGCACCAACTAAAGGAGGCCATCCTAAGCCAGGGGCCCAAGCTGAGAGAAGCCAGCACCTCACTCCTGCTGTGTTTCCTCCCCTCAGGGGCAGCCAGCCAGTCACCAGCAGGGCCTCCTACTGGCCTTTGGAAGACGCAGCCTGGGCAGACTTCCTCTGGGCAGATGAATTCCCTGGCTGTTTCAGTTCTCTTTCTTGCTGGGAACTGCTTGGAACCAAGTTACACACGGGCTGTGAATACATCCCTTCTGCCTTTCCACTCTGTCCTGCCAGGGCTGGGAGCATAGACATAGCTCTCCTCCCAGTGAGGCATGATTGCAAGGGGCAGTGGGGAGGGGGTGTCCCATTCCTAAAGTAGGAAAACTAAGGCCCAGAGAGGGATAGGACTCACCCAAGGTCACACCCCTGGGGGAGCAAAGCTGGGTTTAAGGCCATCTTTCTTGTCCAGCTGCATTCTTTAAAGGCCCAGGGAAGGATGAGACTCGCCCAAGGTCAAACACCTAGGGGAAGGCAAAGCTTCTGCCTATGGCCCCCGGCCCTTCTCTTCTGGTGGGCAGGAGTGTTTGAGCACCTTCGAGACTGGGAGGCAGCGCATGCGGGAGCCCTGAAGAGGAGGCCCTTCTCATGGTTCAGAGACACACAGCTGGCTCGGGAGACCGATGGGCAGAGAGGCTCTGGAACATAGACAGTCACCTCTGCTACCTGGGACAGGCCTGCAGGGCCTGCCTGAAGGTCTAAGGGACCTGGCTGAACCTCTCCGCCACTCTAACTCCATCTGTCTCTGAGAACAGGGAAGTCCCTCAGTCAGCTGTCCAGAACTTGTCAAGACTCGCTGGAAGCAGTCAAAACCAAGATGGCTGTCTAAATCAACTCCAAAAGATGTTAAAACTCATTTCAAGATCATCTCCATGCTAAATAACACACCTACCAGTGCCATGACAATTGACAATTGCATGACAGTAGCTGGAAGAGACCACAAAGGAACAAAGAGGGTGGAAACCTGACTCCAAGAAAGCTACTGCCTCTTTCTCTCAGAAAACCTGTGAATGAATATTCCTACCTAGTTCCACTGCCCTATTTGGATCAGCTCTTGACTGCTAAGGGGCAAGAAGCTGATTCGAGAACTGTGCTCCTGCTTCTCCGTTTTCTGGCCACACACTAAGAGCTTGTCCTCACTTTGAGTCTCATAATTGGCTTCATGACACCGAATAGGAAAAGGGGACTTCCTGCCCTTGCTAACACTTCCACGCCGCAGGCTCAGCCCCAAGTGAGCTTGCAGTGCCGGAAGCACCTCAGAGTGGCTATCGGGCTTCTGGGTATCCACCGGTCATTGAGGGAGGCACAGCTGTCTGTACCGCAAGGCAGTATGCTGCCGGCAGGAGCCCTGGGTCCAGCCTAGCTACCCAGAATGCATGTGGCTTCTGTCCCTCAGCCAATCAGCACGCCTGAAATGCTGCTATTAGAACCACAGCCTGCAGGAAGAACTCCATGTAAGGATGAAAGCAGCTGTCAGGGTCATGCTTCTACAAGCCTGTGCTCACCAAAGCTGGCCCGCAGACCACCAGCGGCTAGGTGAGAGGGCACCAGCGGCTAGGTGAGAGGCCTGGAGGACTCCCTCTCACAACCCTCAAGAAGAACCAACCCTGTGGAAATGATCTTGTACTTCCAGCCTCTAGAACTGTGCGGCAATACATTTCAGTTGTGTAACTTGCCCGGTTTGTGGTACTTTGTTACGGCAGCCCTAGGAACCAAACACACCCACTGATCAATACTCTCTGTAAAGATAATTCAATACTCTGACCTCTATTACCACAGGCTAGTTTGTCCTGTTCTCGTGTTTCATGGAAATGGACTCACACAGTCTATGTCCTTTGTGCTGTGTTTCTTTTGCTCTATGTATGGTCTTCAGATTCATCCACATTGCTGTGTGCATCCTTAGTGCGTTCTCCTTGTTATTGCTGTGTAGTGTTTCATTGTATACATATTATTCAATTTGTTTATTCATTTTCCTGTTAATGGACATTTGTGTGGTGTCCAGTTTTTGCTTAGTGCTTGGTTCTCTCCAGGGGCAGATACAGTTGCCATGTGTGGGGGTTGGGGGGCTGATTTCCTAGGGGAGCCTCGGGGGTGGTGTCACACTGGCTGCAACAGGCAGGGACACGTCACTGTTTTCAGAGTGCTCTGTTTTACTTCCTTAGTCACCTTCTCAGTTTAAATGCTCAGAATAGACGAAGCAGGCCGGGAACCCGAATGGTACACACAGGGGCTTGCACTCCATTATCCTCTGGGAGTATGGCCTGCTGAGACCTCTGGGACTTCAAGGGTCACCCAGGAGGACTGAGTGAGCAGTGAGCCTGGGGACAGTGAGGCAGCACCAGTGAGCAATGGCCTGGCCTGCATACTCACCTGTATTGTATACCCTCCAAGGGTCCCAGGACAGGGCTTGATGGGGAAAGAGAAAGGATTGTGCTGCTAGCTCATCGGGGGCCCGCCTAGGGCCTCAGCCGGCGCATTGGGGGTCCTCCTAGGCCTTCGGCCGGCGCGTTGGGGGCCCTCCTAGGCCCTCAGCTGCCCCTCGCAGAAGATGGGCACGTGTCTATCGCCAGCTGGGCAGGTTGTGGGCCCAATGTAGGCAATATGGACACACTGGTGAACTGTGAAGAGTTGTACCAGGTGACACATTAGCGCCACCGTGACCCTGGGTTACCTCAAGGACAGCCGGAGTCCACAGTGCTGAAGAAGCGCCCACCATCTTGCAGACTGCCCTCAGAGGCCTGCAGAAGCCGGGCGCGGTGGACGCGGAAGGGGGCGCTCTTGCTGCCCTCCCGCAGGAGAGGCCGCCCTGTGTGAGTGGCTGTCTTCTCCCTCCCCTCGGGCCCTGCGCTCTCTCGAGACACTTGGGACTTCCAGGTTGCCCACAGGCCTCTCAGCCACCCCCAGTCCAGCCCTAATGCTCTCCTCACAGCCTCCCACATGCAGCGGTGCCCCCCCCCCCCACTGAACCTGTGTCCAAAGAGGCTCCCCTTTCTAACAGGCCACACGCTGGCGGCCTTGCTTATCCCCTGGACACAGCTCTCGGGGTTTCTGGGGACCTGGCCGTAGAGACTGGCTGAGCTGAAACCCAGGAGGCACCTAGCAGGGGACCCGGGCTGGGGTTTCTCAACCTGTGTGGTAAGGGTTGCACTTCTGCAATAGGAAATCACACTTCCATTTTCTCTCCTAAAGGGAGAAAAGGAAGAAAGCAACCAAACTGAGGAGTGTTCTGACACATCACATCCCTGAACTGCAGCCATAATTGCCTCCCCCTATCAGCGCCCAGCCCAGACCCACTTCCTCCCGAGAGCTCACAGCTCCAGGGCCAGAGCCAGATGTGCCCGGCAGTGAGGTAAGCGGGCATTAAGGGGACCTGCACCCACAGCGAGGGAAAGAGAGCCGCTGGGGCTGGGAGCACACCGCCCGGACCCTCTTCCTCCTGTCTTCCTGGCATTGACAGGGCTCAGTTCCTGCTTCCCTGGAATAGCTGGGGTCCCGGACACACAAGAGGCATCTGCTGGGGGTAGGGGGGTCTGTCAGCTCTGGAGCACTCAGTGGAGCAGAGAGGAAGGTCACATGAGCAGGGGCGAACCTTCTTTCTGAGGGACTGGGACTGGTTCCTACGAGTGAACTCTGAGTTTCTGGCCAGGCCTGAGGACTTGGTTGCCCAGCCTGCCTGTCCTGGGCCCAGCTCACCTAATACACCTCAGGAAGGGGCATATGCGTGTGTGTGTGTGTGTGTGTGTGTGTGTGTGTGTGTGTGTGTGTGTGTGTGTGTTTGTGTTAGGGAAAAGGGGTGTCCTGGGGGGCCCACCCCTCACCATTAGAGTGGAAAGTCCCCGCCATTGCCAGCTTCATCCACAAGGCAGGGAGGGCAGCGGACCAGGAGGCTCAGAGGGACACGGAGCCTGTCCCACATGTGACAGGCCTCCTGTCCCACAGCCTTTAAGGACCGGGGTCCAATGTGGGGTTGACTGAAACTTGGCTTCACGTGTGTGCGTTTCTCCTCATTTCGCCATTTGGCAACGTCTCCCCCTCCCAACCCAGACACTTGCTATGGCCGGTCCTGTCTGCATTGGGCAGTGGGACACAGGGCCGTGTGGCAGCTCAGACCCCACGGTGCCCTCAGGAGGCCTTGGGGAGACAGGAGGAGAGGACCTCAGTGGGGACAGGACAGGACAAGGACCTGTGGAACTGACGGGTAATAAAAAGGTGGACGGAATGGCTGGTCGACCAGTTGTCCCGGGGAGTGTGTGTGTGTATGGGGGGGGGGGGGGAGGGGGTGTCTCTCTCTCTCTCTCTCTCTCTCTCTCTCTCTCTCTCTGCTGTGAGAGTCTAAGGGCAAAGAGAGGAAAGGAGCTTCACAGAAGAGGTGACATTCCAACCAGGCCTTCAAAGAAGAGCCGTGTCTGGGATGGAAGATACATTCTTAGTAGAGAAAATAGTGTATAAGCAAAAGCCTGGTGCTGGGAAAGCATGTAACTGCTTGTTCAAACGCCCTCAGCCCTGTTGCTAGTTGGTTCCTGTGGAAGATGGGGTCGGTCCTGGGCCCCATGGAGTTGGTGACTGTGGTAGAGTTTGTGTTCCTCAAATATATTAGGACCAAGGCTGGTGGCTGTAAGTAGCTTTGCCCGTGTGCCTGTGAGATTCTAAAGGGCAGGTTGCTGGAGATGGAGTTGCTGGGACACAGCTCATGCGTTGCACTCTGTGGCCGATATTGCCAGTGGCCCTCCAAGGGGCCTGATCAGTTCCTGAGTGGGAGACCTTCCTCGTCGGCATTTGTCTTCTGTTCCCCTCAGTGAGGGTGGGATGCACACCCTTCAGACTCAGAAGCACTTGGCTTCCCATGGGAAGCACTTGCCATGGGGTAGCTGTGTGGTTCCTCTTTCAGGTCAGCCTTTCCCTTCCCCCAGGAGCAGGCGGGGCTTCCCGCTTCTGTGCCCCTCTATCTGCCTGATGCCAGAAGCCTGTCTCTCCCACCAGCTGGGTGCTTGGGACTCTGCTTAACCACAGCAGCCAGTTGGAGGAGGGCTCCGCAAGGGTTCATTGTGTGATCCTCAGATCCTGTCTGTCTGTCCTTTCCCGTGAAGCAGGGCCAAATTGTCCCCAAATGACCAAAAACCCCACCCGGCGAGCCGGAATGCCTTACACTTTGCCTAGATAAGGACAGGCATACCGATATTACAGAAAAGAAAACAAATTCAGAGGAGGTGGGTGGCGTGCCCCCTCCCGGGGCATGGCAGAGATGAAGCTAGCACCAGTGGGCCTTGGCTCCTCCCTCCTGGATTGACCAGAATTACAGCATCCACGGTCAGTGCTTGGCTCTGATTGGCTGGAGGTGGTCAGGGTCCCTGAGGTGGACACGTATGTCTGGGCTCAGGAAGGCATGTCTGGCTCCAACCACATCTCTGTGTCTGTGTTGCACCATCCATGGACCCCCTCAGGGTCCTGCAGCTGAGCCTATACCACCCTGCAAGGGCGCCTCCATCTTCACCACGGTCCCGCCTCGCCTGCAGCATGGCCTCAGCCCGCTGCTTGTGGGACGGGGCCCGGATGCCCACCTCCAGCTGCAGCTCCCCCGCCTCTATATAATGAGCTGTATAATGAGCTGGTGCTGCAGCTCCAGCACCTGTCCCTGGAGCCCGACCGGGAGAACGGCGGCACTGTGCTGGCCTTCAGCCTCAAGGCCCTGAGCCACAGGGGCTGCGTGTGAGTCAACGGGCTGACACTGGGCTTCCTGGAACAGGTCCCCCTGCGCTCCGTCAACAGGGTCACCTTCTCGGGTGTCCAGATGGCGGTCCACGTAGAGGCAGGCTCCTCCCTGGAGGCCTTCGTCTGCTGCTTCCACGTCAACCCCTCGCCCCTGATTTACAGGCCCCAGGCCGAGGAGACTGATGAAGGCGAAGCCATCCCCCAGGAGCGGCCTGCCCTGGGTTCAGGCCAGCGGGCTCCAGGTGACCTGGGCTTGTTCCACGGCCCTTCCTACACTGGGGACAGCCTTCCCCAGCCAAGCGCTGGAGGAGGAGCAGAAATATAGCTCCAGAGGGAGCCCGCAGACAGCGCGCTCTGTAGCCCCGCCGTCGCCCAGAGCACGCCTTGGCTGGAACAGGACTTGAAACATTTGAGCTACATCATGCGACGTTGACAAGCAAGGCCTGCCTGGCTAATAATGAATGATTCTGCAAACAAGAACAGCCTGGGCTGGGGGGAGCACCTCCCCGGTTCCAGATCTATAAGGCACCGGGAACTTCATATACTTTTAGAGGCCCTGAGGGACTCCGGGGGCCCCTCTCAGCATTTCTCCACATTTCCCCAACTTGTCTGACTAGGAGTTACTTTATGTTGCTAATTTTGTGTGCTACTTAAGAGCAGGAGTTTGAGGTTGCACCAGGAATGCATGGACATATGTAACAATTACGTTTGTGGTAGCTGGGGGTTACCTTCAGCTTTCAAATACTCACAGGCACTCCGGGCTTAGGGGAGCCTGTGTTTAATAAACTGAAGTATTTCATTAAGCTGGCATGCCCAATAGGATTCCCTGATCCCCAGATGGGCGGCACGCATGCCCGTCACACGGAGGCAGGGGTGGGAAACACAGGAGAGGTGTAAGAGGAAATTGGAAAGGTGGGGGCTCACATTTCTGGGAAGGATGCAAGCAGAGCTCAGGGCATCCTGGGCACGGGGAGCTGGAGGCTGGATTGTCTGGAAATTCATTGTCACCATCACCCCCTTCATTGCCAGGTTCCCTTACTCTCTGTCATTTCTGAATCAAAGCCTTGGCTCACCAGAGGGCACAGGTATTAGGGGAGGGGTGGCTTCCTACGGCACTGGGCTTTTTCTGGATGAATTCTATGAGAGGGTAGCTTGGGAGGTTGTGTTAGAATTCAGCCCAGCAGTGATTTCACTCAGCAGGATTATATACAGATGGGGCGAGTCGGTCTTTCCAAATAAGGGACTAGCAGGGGGTCAGGCAGGCCAAGGGTGAGATCGCTTTCTCAGTGAACAAAGGGACAGAGAGGACACAGCCATTCTCCATGCCTTTCTGGGTGGTGGGGGGTTGGGAGTGTGGTTTAGAAACAATGTTCCCCTGTGTAATGAAAGGAGGGACCTATAAACCCAAATGGTCACCATCACCCTAGACCCAGCTTTAGGGTATCCAAGACTCTGAGGCCATGCCACTGCCCACTAGCTGGTTCACATCCTGAGGCCTGTAACAACCTCCAACAAGGCTTTCAACACTCCGCTTCCCATCTGAAAAGAAAGACCCTTTTGAGCCCAGGGCAGGCCGCAGTGCAGTTCAAGTGCACTGTCAGGCCCTAAGCATCTTCTCCATGGGGGCAGATAGCAGTGGGCAGGACCCAGGCCCGCCCTGGCCCAGGAACCCACTCGTCCAATAGGGAATGAGGTGAGTACACTCAGATCACAGCCAGGGCTGAAAGGGGAGGGCTGTCCAGTGCTGTAAAAGGCCCCTGCGAGTCCCCAAAGTAGTCCTTTACTCAGTCATTCAATAAAACTTCACAGAGCCCCCACCTTGCACCACATGCTGAGCAAAGTCCCAGGAACCTGCAGTGAACAAGGCTGACAAAGTCCCTGCCCTCAGGGAACATAAAGGGACTCAGGAAAGACAGGAGTTCAAGAGCTAATCACTTCAGTACTTGGTCACCACTGTGATCAGTGCTAGGGACGTTGTATTTTTTTCCCTTCTAGCTGAGGTTAACCTGCGCTCCTCTGTTAAGTGGCCATGTCTGGTATGTACATCCCCCTGCTGAATCCTTACAACACCCAGACAATGGTATTAACCACATTATACAGATGAGGAAACTAAGCCTCAGAACGGGAATCAGGGATGCTGGGATAGCTCAGTGGTTGAGCCCTTGCCTCAAAATCATGAGGTCTGGGCATCGATTCCTGGCCCCAGCCCGTGCAACCCCATATGCTGAACTGCATTGCAACTGGTAACCACCGGGATGGCATGACAGCAAAGGTTCTCACCTCCCATGTGGGAGGCCCCCAGTTCGGTCTCCACCTCTCACAGCCCCACATCCACCTGTGTGGAATGAAACCATGTCACAGCTAATGATGCACATCTGTGGAGACTGCTCTGGGCCCTCCCCCTTCTCTCTCTCTTTCTCTCTCTCTCTCTCTCTCTCTCTCTCTCTCTCTCTCTCTCAAATAATAAAATTAATCTTAAAAAAAAGAGGGTGGTAAGTCTCTTACCCAACATCATGCCACTCATCAGCCGTGTGACCGTAGGCAAGCAACTTAGCCTGCTTTCGTCTCCATGTCTGGAAATGGGTAGGATGAGAGTACCCAGCTGCTGGAGCTCTTATGAGGGTCTAAGGAGGTGGCACGTGTGAAGCGCTCAGTGCAGCATCTGGCACACAGTAGGCACTTACTATCACGAGACCTGAGAGAGGGACCCTAATAGGTCTGAACCCGAGGGCTCACCTTGGACAAGCTAGAGAGGGTTGGAAGCCTGCTGGCCTGGCTGCAGCGCCCAAGGGCTCATCTGTGCTTCAGGATTCCCTAATGAAGGATTCTGTCTTAGCCACAGACCTGGTGAGCATGCAGGAGTGGGTTTTATCCTGTTCCTTGAAGCAGAAGGCTCAGTATTCAAGGTTTGCAGAATGGGAGATACGCTGTCAGGGATGGCAAGCAGAAGAAGCCATGTGTAGTAGTGTGGTCTGATGATGCCCACTATTTTGGAACTTCCTTTATATTTCCCATACAGATGCTAAATAAATACAGCAGTGGTCTCTCCATGGACCAAAGTGTTCCCCAAACTCTGCCTTAGGGAACAGCAGCCCATCTACAGCACTGAGAAGCTGCATCCCAGAGACTGCACCTGAGCTTCAAAGGCTGAAGAGAGGAAGCTGATGGTGTCCCAGAGCCTCCAGGGCACGGCTCCCCTGCTCCACCAGGGAGCCTCTGCCCCCAAGCAAGGCTTCTCTCCCCTCTAGGAAGGAACATACCCATCCCAAGGGAAGGGTGGGTCTACGAGAGAGAGCAGTCTGACTCCTCCATGGGGGTGTCTGCCACGTGGGGAGATGGGTCTGTGAGGCTGTCCGGGACTCAGGATGAACTGCACCGCTGGCTAAAGAATGGCAGGCCAGACACAAGAGAGTGGGGAGCCAAGATACATCCAGCCTGTTGTGTCAGACTCGGTCGGTGCACGGACATGCCCTCCAGGAAACTCACTGCTTGCCTCGTACCAAGTTGCAAGACAGCCAAGCTCTCCGTCGTGCTCGGTTTTTAAATTTAAGTATAATTGGTACACATTAGTATATTAGTTTCAGGTAGACAAAATAGTGATTCTACATTTTTATACTTTACAATGTGATCACTATGCTAAGCCTAGTAATCACCTGTCAGCATGCAAACTTATCAGGATGTTATTGACTATGTTCCCTTTCACCTTTTTCATCCATAAAGTTCTGCTGTTCTTGAATAGGAAGCCATTTAAATCCTCAGATCCCTGACACCCATCCCTCATTCTCCTAGCAGTGGGAATTATCAGGTTGGCTTCAGGGCCCTGGTCTA
Source organism: Craseonycteris thonglongyai (assembly GCA_004027555.1). Classification (NCBI taxonomy): domain Eukaryota; kingdom Metazoa; phylum Chordata; class Mammalia; order Chiroptera; family Craseonycteridae; genus Craseonycteris; species Craseonycteris thonglongyai. The sequence continues at coordinate 72,743 of PVKE010002904.1, forward strand.
CGCGCTTGATACCACTTTGCTTTGCCCGCTCAGTGGCCTGAGCAGGTCAGTGAGTCCCTCCCAACAGTGTCCTCCATTTTCTCTCAGCTGCCACACACAGGGCAGCCCACGTAGCTGGGTACACGCACGCACGCACGTGCACACACACATCGCAGTAGCTTAAGGTGACCAGACGTCCCGCTTTTGGCGGGACAGTCCCAATTTTTAACAATTTGTCCCACATCCCGTGGCGTTTTAAAAAGTCCCGACAAGCTAGGGAACGGCGGGTGATAAACCAATTTTTTAATCAAGAACCCCCTCCCCGCCTGTCAATGGTGTCCCGCTTTACCAATGTTAAAATCTGGTCACCTTACAGTAGCTCCAAGCCAGAGCACTGCAGGCATGCCGCTGCCTGTGTTAGAAGTCTTGCTCCACCTCTTACAAGTTCTGTGGTTTTAGACAAGTGACTGGTGCTCCCAATGCCTCCGTGTCTTCTGAAAAATGGGAAACAACAGCATGGGGGGGTGGTAAAATGAGGCACCACATCTCTAGCACCCAGTGCACTGCCTGGGACCAAGGAAGTGCTCAGCAGGCTTAGCTTCCATAGTCCAGCCCAGGGGATGAATTGAATGCACATAGACACTGGACTCAGAGTGTGTGCATGTGCGCATGCACACACACACACACACACACACACACACACACACACCTGCTAAAGTGCTACAGCAATTACTTTCAGGCATACCCCAGAGCTCAATGCTCTGAGATGATGTCCGGAAATTTAGAAATCGTTCCCTGTGCCCCGTAAGGCATTTTAACCCTCCCATTCCTCTGCTTTTCCAAGAACGAGACACTTCCCAGCCTGACTTTAAGGGAGATACTACGTCCCCTCCAGTCCCATGTCAAGGGGGACATGAAAGGCACCAAGCAGCACATGAGGCAGATGCACCAGCCAATGCCATCCTGGCCATGGACCAGAGCTGGGAAGGCCATGCTGAGCCAGGGCAGGCCCATATGGGACACCGGCATGCTGCCACCACTGTTTCCATGCCTGGCTCCCGTGAGACCTCAAGCTTCCTGCAGACAGGACCACGGGTTGTTCTGGGGCCATCATGGAGCTGGACAGAAGACAGACAGACAGGCAGTGGGCACAGGTGGTCAGGGAAGCAGGCACCATGGCTGTGCTAAAGCATGAGTCAGGGTCCCCCTGGGGCAGGTGTGGGCAGGGCCAAGGCCTGTAGCCATAGGACAGGGAGAAGTCAGCCAGCTGGGGCGCGAAGGCTGCAGGGCTGTGGGCAGACAGCTGGTAGAGGCGACTGCCTCTCCCCTGCCCTGGGCCTCAGTGGGGGCAGCCCAAACCCTCAGGCTGGGGCTGAACAACGCTGGTACTTCTGCCGGTTCTTGAGCCTCTGCAGCCCAAACTCAACCAGAACTGTGGGTGCTTGGAATTCTGTGTGGTGACTGCTGAGGAAGGTTGACAGATTTGACAGGGCCCCGTGTCACCGACAGCTCTCAGTCAGCACTTCCTGCCCCTAACAGAGGGGACGAGTACCCCCCAGGAGACCGTGAGAGAGGTTCCAAGCAGTAGCAGTCAGGCTGGCTGGACGAAACCTGGGCCTGTGGTCACCAAGTCTTCACGGGGTCTTGTGTGACTCCTCTCCCGATCTCTGCCCACCCCCTGCCCCCACAGTGCAGTGGAGGCCAACCTATGCAGACCCCTCCCCAAACACACACCAGGAACATCCTGCCTGTACCATCACTCACACAGACCAGGCCTGTCTCTTTAAGAGATTCCCTGTGGCTGGAGGCAGCTCAGCCTTCACCCTGCTGGAGGCACCTTCATTTTCAAAGAAAAGATTGGAAAGGATCTGGGCCCTGAGTGAGGGAGTTTCCTGGCAGAAAGAGGACACTGTTTCACAGGAGGCCACAAAAGGGCACATTTCTCCTTGCAAATGGATGGTCACTTCAGATAGGTGTAAAGCAAGATATCAGAGCATTATGTAGTCCAGGGGCTGGCTCAGGGGTCCCTGTGACTAAGTAGAGCTGGGACAGCTCACTGCAGCCAGTAAAGGGATGTGCAGAAGCAAATCAGCCCAGGCAGGCAGCATGGACCGGTCATGACCGCCCACATGGCTTTCCCACCCCCACCCCCGGCTTTGGGCTGGGAGCCCTGCCTTCCACTGTATCTACTGTGTGCACTCAGGTCTCAAGCTCTACTCTGTGTCCTCTTCTTCCTCAGCTCCCACTCCATGGCGTTGGTGGTGCTGATCAGGTTAGCCGGTCCCGGAAGAATCACCCAGAACCATTTGGACCCTCCAGTTTCCCTTCCCTGCCCAGATCTACCTGCATTCCTGTGCTCCAGTCACTCACCAGCACCCCAAGCGCCCGAAGCCCAGGCCAGGCTTTGGGGCACGGAGTAAACAAACCCAGCTTCTCCACATTTAAGAGGAGATGCCACAGTTAATGAACTCTGTTCCCATTGCCGGGCTGTGATCCCTCTTACCTTGAACGTGAACTCGTAGGCGGATTATAGTGAAATAAAATCTACCATTTGAGTTACATTCTCAGCTGATTGGAAACATGCATTACCTCCCCATGACCGGGCTGTGAGAAGGGAAGTTATTATCTTTCTTCAGAGTTTGTAAACTCTTTATGGCTGAGGCAGCTTTAATCCTGCTGGGGGGAAAAAATGATCCAGGCATAAATTGCTCTCATTTACCTTTGTTTTCCAATCACATGCTCCAGTGGGAACAAAACATCCTAAGTGAGGGGATATGGGGAGCCAGGTGATCTGGACAGGAGAGTTTAATTATTTGCTTCTTCAGGCACATGAGTTGAAAGGGCTTTCCAATGTCATTTGGCATGGGGGCTTGCTCCACAAATATCTGCACTCACACATGAAGCCAACACTCCTGAGCTGTTACTCTTCTCTGCCTTTTTTATTACCTGGGGAACTTAGCCTCCATTTCCCCACAACACCCACTTCTTGGAGCGGTTCTTGCAGCCTCAGTGCCCAGCTTCTGGGTATTTGGAAAGACCAGGAATGAGTCTGAGAAAGGGCAGATTTGAATCAAAATCAAATCACAGTCCAGGAAGGAGGGAGAGATTGTGAAGTCTGGGCATCTGGAGGGGCTTTCTTTCCTCCTCTGTTATTTCTTTGCTCCTCTTTATGTCCCCTAACAGGGAGCTGACACAGAGCAGGTACCAAGCAAAGCCACCAGGTCACCTGTTCTAACTGCTGGAAGGAGCCCCAACTGAGAGACGTCTTAAAGACGCAGAGGCAGGGATTGGGGTGAGGAATCTCCAGAAGGAAGCAGAGACTGGAGGTCTTTGGAGGAAGAGCTCAGTCAGGCAATCAGCCTTGGGGTTTTCAAGTTACTTCTGAGGGCCTGAGGCCTGAGAGCTTGCTGCAGAGGGGCTAAGAAAATGGGCCCTTTGGGCGACCTGGGGGAGGGAGTGTATTGTTCAGGATCCAGTCAGGAAAACAAAGGCCACTCTAAGTATTTCAAAAGTTTAATTCAGGGAATTGGGCACACAGGTGACAAAGCCACGGAGAAGCCAGCCACACAGGCAACACAATTCAGAGATCAGCAAGAACAGGAAGTTACTACAGCTGCTCATTCCCACCCCCAGGGCTGCAGGGGCAACTGAGAGAGGTGGTGTGACCAGAGCCTGAGTGGGTACTGTCCACCACCAAGGTTCCCCCTGAGGCCAGGACTTCAAAGGCAGAGGCCGTCCAGGGTTGTGATAGAGCCAACGAGGAGAAGCAGCTGCTGCCAAAGGTCTTCCAAGTCATTGAGAGCAGGCGAAATACCCTGGCTTCTGCCCTCTCCCACCCCTAGGGGCTCCCCTTGGCTAGAGCCAGAGGGCAGCTGACAAGCAGCCTGCATGTCGACTCCCCTGCCATCTAGTACACAGGAGAGGAGGGACAGCAGTGGATCTGAAGGCCGACAGTCAAAGCCAGCCCAGGGAATATGCCACCTCAGTGCCCTTCAGTCCCCACCTGGGGCCCTGGAGTGGCCACCAAAAAAGGAGGGGGGCCCATAGCACAGAGGGCTCCACTACCCCTGGGGCCTGCTGAGGGCAATAGGCCAACACAGAGGCCTCTCTACCACCATCACCCCCACCTGGCTGACCTTCAGTGTCTGTAAGAAGGAAAGAGGAGGGCTCAAAGGACAGGTGCAGGGCAGTGAGGTACAGAGCAGAGCTGGATGGGGCCTGGCCCACACACCCGCCAGGACGCCTCCCCTCCCACCGCAGAGGCCGCCAGCAGAGCAGGTGTACGCGCCCGCTGCCTTCACCCCCCGAGCTGCATCTCCTCATGTTCTAGACGGGGACTGTTCCGCCTCGCCTCCATGAAGGCTGGATCACACCGCCCATACAGGCACTTCCCGCACACGCCCTGGGCATGCTCAAGAAATGCCAGCCCTGCACTGAACAGCCACCCAGCCCCACACAGTCCCCTTCCAGGACCCTCCTTGACTTTTTCTTTTTCTTTTTTTTTTAAGATTTATTTTTATTGTTCTTTTGACAGAGAGAGACAGAGAGAGACAGAGAGAAGGGGGAGGGCCCAGAGCAGTCTCCATAGTTG
>PVKE010002905.1:0-60276 GCA_004027555.1 Craseonycteris thonglongyai
AAGTCCACATATAAATGAAATCATATAGTATTTGTCCTCTGCCTGACTTACTTCACTTAGCATATACTCTTTAGGTCCATCCATGTTGTGAAATGACAAGATTTCATTTCTTTTTATGGCTGAGTAATATTTTACTATATATTATAATATATATGTACCACCTTTTCTTTATTCATCTGTTGAGGGACACTTAGGTTGCTTTCATATCTGAACTACTGTAAATAATACTGCAATGAGCATAGGGATACATATGTCTTTTCAAGTTAGTGTTTTCTTCAGATAAATACCCAGAAGTACAATTGTTGGGTCTTTGTCTTGTGTTATACCCTTTGTTTTAAAGTCTATTTTGTTTGGTATAAGTATTGCTATCCCAGCTTTTTTTATTTCTATTTGCATGAAGTATCTTTTTCCTATGTCTGTTGATTAGAGCATTTAATCCATTTACATTTAAAGTATTTATTGGTCATTTCTCTGCCTTTTGGCTAAAATCAAGTGTAGTACATTTAAAGTAATTATTGATAGATACTTAGTTATTGCCATTTTATTGTTCATAGTTTTGATCCCCCCTTCCTCCTCCTCCCCCTCCCCCTCCTCCTCCTCTTTCTCCTCCTCCTTCTTGTTCCTTTAATATGTCTTATAATACTGATTTGGTGGTGATGATATCTTTTATCTTTTTTTTTTGGTCTGGGAAGCTCTGTATCTGTCCTTCAATTTTAAATAATAGATGGGTAGAGTAATATTGGTTGTAGGTCCTTGCTTTTCATCACTTTGAATATTTTATGCCAATCCCTTCTGTTGTAACATTTCTGTTGAGAAATCAGCTGACAGTCTAATGGGAGCTCCCTTGCAGGTAACTAACTGCTTTTTTCTTGCTGTTTTTAAGATTCTTCTGTCTTTAACCTTTGGCATTTTAATTATGATGTGTCTTGGTGTGGGCCTCTTTGGGTTCATCTTGTTTGGGACTCTCTGCACTTCCTGGGCTTGTATGTTTATTTCCTTCGCCAGGTTAGGCAAGTTTTCCGTCATTATTTCTTCATATAGGTTTTCAATCCCTTCCTCTCTTTCTTATCCTTGTGGCACCCTTATGATGTGAATGTCAGTACACTTGATATTGTCCCAGAGGCACCTTAAACTATCATTTTTTTAAATCCATTTTTCTTTTTGCAGTTTCAATTAGGTGTTTTCTGCTACCTTGTCTTCCAAATTGCTGTCTCAGTCCTCTGCTTCATCTAATCTACTATTGATTCCCTCTAATGTACTCTTTTTTTTTTTTTACACTACGTATTGTTTTAAGATTTATTTTTATTGCTTTTGACAGAGAGATACAGAGAGAAGGGGGAGGGCCCAGAGAAGTTTCCATAGCTGCATGTTATTAGTTTTATACATAGTTTTATTCCACAGGTGGGGGCAGGGCTGCACAGGGCAGGAACCAGTCAGGGTTTTACTACATAGGGGGCTTGCCCTGGTGAGAAGAGAACTAGGGGCACACCCCAGTTCAGAATATGGATTCACACATGCCAGGACCCAGACTTGATCCTCACAGACTAGGGCTGCAAGACAGGCATTCAATCCACTGAGCCATCCTGGCATCCCCCACTAACATATTCCTTATTTCAGTTATTGTAGTCTTCATTCCTAACTGTCTTTTTTATGGTTTCTATCTTTGTGTCTCTGTGAGTTCATCTATTCTTCCCCTAAGTTCTTTGAGCATCCTAATAACCAGTGTTTTAAACTCTGCATCTGGTAGATTGCTTGTCTCCATTTTGTTCAGTTCTTTTTCTGGGGTCTTGTTCTGTTCTTTAATTTAGGACATATGTTCTTTGTCTCCTCATTTTTTATGACTCCCTGTGTTTATTTCTAAGTATTAGGTAGATCTACATTTTTCAGTCTTGGTAGAATGGCCTTATATGGTAGATGTCCTGTGGGACCCAGTAGCACAGTCTGTCTGGTCACCTGAGGCAGGTGCTCCAAGTGTGTCCCTTGTGTGGGTTGTGTGTGCCCTTCTGTTATAGTTGAGCCTTGATTGTTATTGGCACATCAGTAGGAAGGCTTGATCCTCGGGCTGATTGGCTGTGAGGACTGACCATGACTACAGTGAAGGAACTGTAGTGCAAGGGACTGATCCTGTGGATCAGGATTTGCTTTAATGGGGCCTGGTGTCTGCCCAGTCTTCCCTTTGGGTGTTGTTTCTGGCAGTAGTTGGGTGGTGCTCTGGTATGATTTGAAGCTGCCCACCAGGTGTGTTGTTTCTGGGGCCTATTGGGAGAGGATCTGGTACAGGCCAAGGTCATCTGCTGCCTGTGCCCAGCCTACAGCCACCTGGTATGAGCTGCAAAGTGATCTTCAGATGGTTGCCACTTGTGCTGGGCTTGGAGGCAACTGGGAGAGACTAAGCTGTGAACTGAGGCTGGCTGCCACTAGTGCTAGGTTCAGGAATGTTTACAAGAAGCACAGGACATGCTGAGGCCAGAAGCTGCTCATTTGGGGTTTGTAAGCCTTTGAAAGATTTTAGGAAAGTCCACAGCATGAGCCAAGACAGGCTGTTTGTATGGAAAAGCCTTTGGAAGTGGCTTGGGTAGACCTGCCTGTGGGTGGGGTGAGGTCTCAGGGAATTACCATGATGGGGCAAACAGTGTTAGCCAGATTAATGGAGACTCAGCTATGGCAGCTGCCTGAATCTGCATGATCAGAGAGTGGAGGGCTTAACAAAGAACAATGGCTTCTGTCAACATTTCTGTCTGGGAAAAAGCTGCCTCTCTAGCCCTTGCTCTGAAGCCAGACAATTCTGTTCCTCCCTATATGTCCCTGTGCCTTTTGAGCTGCTTCCCCAGCACTGGAGCTCAGAGTGAGTGAATTCATTAGTGAATAAATCCTTGCATGGGCCCTTTAAGAGGAATGCCTGAGTCTCCAGCAACCTTTGACTCACTCAGCCACAATCTCTGCTGGTTTTCACAACCAAAAATTATGGGGTTTTCTCTTTCCAGCACTGGAATCCTGGACTGGGAAGCCTGGTGTGGGGCTGGGACCCCTCTGTACTTAGGGGGGACCTCTGCAGCCGAGATATTCTTCCCAGTTTTTAATGATTACACACAGGTGTGAGACCAGCCTGTTCCATGTCTCTGTCCCTCAGCCCCTCTTACTAGTCTTAAGGTGGCTTCTTCTGTGTGTCCTTATTTGTAGGACTTCTGTTCAGCTAGACTTCAGGCAATTCTCAATTATGGTTGTTCTGTAGTTTAGTTGTAATTCTGATGTGGTTGTGAGAAGAGGCGAGTATAGCATTTACCCACTTGCTATCTTGACCAGATGTCTTCCAGCAAAGATTTCTTTATTCTGACACACAAATAAAGCACCCACTATTGAAGAAAAAAAGTCAATAAATTGGATTTTATCAAAATTTGAAACTTCTGCTCTTCAATGGGCATTGTTTGAAAATAAAAAGGCAGGCCACAGACTGGAAGAAAATATTTGGAAAACATACAAGGGCAGGTTGATACATTTTTTTCTCCACTTAAATAGTAAATGAACAGGAAAAGATATTTTAATGAAATATAAAAAAGGAAATATACCTACATCATTTATTTTAAAAGCTGCATAGTTATTTTTCTACAAAATCACCACACACTTTAATACACTTCCACCAACACTGCACTAGTTTTTGAAATCCATCCTTTAAAAATATTGGTGTTTTGGTTTTGAAATCATTAATTCACTGCAGACTTCACCTCTTCATCACAGATAAAGGACTGGCCCTTCACATGTTCCTTTAGTTTTGGGAACAGTTGGAAATCACTAGGAGCCAGGTCTGGGCTATACAGTGAATGTGGCAGCACTGAAAAGTCCAGGTGTTAAAGTGCTTCTCTTTCTTATTGCTACCCTTGTGTGGAGCCTGGCATTATCATATTGAAGAAATGTTTCACTTCTTATTCTAATCCATTTGATTCTTCTTTTTCATGCAGTAAGAGTTTCCATACAATGTTCAGAGTTTATTTTTCATTTTTCAAGAAAGTCTGCAGAACAACACATTCAGAATTAAAAAAAAAAAAAAAGTCAACATGACCTTCCCAGCTGAAACATGAGTTTTGAATTTTTTCAGCTGAAGTGATCCGTTATGGCAGTGTTCCATGGACTACCTTTCGTTCTCAGGGTCATAATGATGGACCCAAGTTTCATCACCTGCAATGATCTCCTTTAAGAAGTCCTCATCTTCTTTTTCAGATTTCAAAAATATTGGAGGAACTTTTTCCACTGTTAAGAATTCAATAACAGCACACTTGAATCAAATGTCTGAACACTCTCCCATTTTAACGTTCAGTGGGTAAAAAATGTAAGCATCTGTGTGTGCAAGGTCAAGAATGATGGAGGGGAGATACCATGTGACTACACAGAACCAGTTATATCCAGATATATCTAATATAACAAAAATATTACAGTGGAGGCAAAATTTATCAGCCCGCCCTCGTATACATCTAAGGACTTGTTTCTAGAATATATACAGAGGGTGCCAAAAAAAATGTATATACATTTTATGAAAAGAAACACCATTAAAATTGGGGGACAAGGGGATGGCTCAGCGGGTTAAGCACTCACCTTGCAGCCCCGGGGTCCGAGGCTCCAGTCCCACAGCCCTAGCCCATGCAGACCCAAATGCTGAACTGGGGTGTGCTTCCCATTTGGGAGGCCCCTAGTTTGGTTCTCACCAGGGCGAGCTTCCCATGTGGGAGGCCCCCAGTTCAGCCCCCAGCTTGCTGGGGTGTGCCTCCCATGTGGTAGGGTCCCAGCCTGGTTCTCACCCTGCACGCCCCTCCCCCGGCCCATCTGTGAAATGAAACAATGTTGAAAACTAATGACGTACAACTGTGGAGACTGTTCTGGGCTTTCCCCCTTCTTTCTGTCTCTCTCTGTCTCTGTCTCTCTCTGTCAAAACAATAAAATAAGTCTTTTTAAAAAATAGTAATAATATGTACTGGTAACAAAAGATGAATACAAGTCACCTTTGACTTCTGCAATTATAAGAGATGCTCAAAGTAGTTACCATTAGCATCCAGACACTTCTGATTACGACAAACTACTGCTTGAGCAACGTTGATCAAAGTGTCCACTTGTATCACTGCACATGCCGTTTCAATTTACCATGCGTCTCAAACTTATCATGAATGCATGCAATTGTTAGACATGTTGGAGGTTCTGTTGCATACTCACACCTTCATTGTCGTTGCACTTCCACAATGTTCTCAAATTTCTTAAAAGATTTATTTGTATTTTTTTGACAGAGAGAGAAACAGAGAGAGACAGAGAGAAGGGGGAGGGCCCAGAGTAGTCTATATAGCTGCACATCATTGGTTTTCTACATAGTTTCATTCCACTGGTGGGCATAGGGCTGTGCAGGGCAGGAACTGGGCTGGGAGCCTCCTGCATGGAGCTCACCCCAGTGAGAACCAAACTGGGGGCACACTCCAGTTCAACATATGGGTCTGCACAGGCTAGAGCCAGGACTCGATCATTGGACCCTGGGGCTGCAAGACGAGTGCTCAACCTGCTGAGCCATCCCAGCATCCCCTCGAATTTCAAATACCATTTCAAAATGGTCTTGTGCTCCTCAAATGATAACCGTGCTTTCTCCATTTTCTTTGTGCTGCCTGTCACATGGTGATGCTAGCATTCATTTGATTAATGCCATCTTTTGAGCTAACATTGCTGCTGTAATTCAGTTCAACTTCAAAAAGTAATACATAGATAACATCTTTTAAAATGTGTATATATGTTTTTGGCACCCCTGGTTATATTTAAAAACTCTTAAACAACTCAATAATTGGAAGACAACTCATTTTTTTAAATGGGCAAAAGATTTAAACAAAAAGCTTTATAAAACATACACAATTGGTTAATAAGCACATGAAAAGATGTCAAATATCAGAGAAATGCAAACTGTGAGTAAAACCACAATAAGATACTATTGTACTCCTACTGTGGCTAAAATGTAAAAGATTGACCATCTAAGTGTTGGTGAGGAAGCCAAGGAACTGGAACTCTTACATACTGTTGGTGGGCTATTCAATGAATTTTAGAAAAATCAGCATACACCTATGCAGCTTTCTACTCCTAAGTATCCACCTGGTAGAAATGGAAGCACAATCCACACTCAGACTCATACATACATGTTCATAGCAGCTTTATTTGTAAAAGCAAATGAATTACTATATTAGTCCACTTACATTAAATTCTAGAAAGATGCAAACTGACCTGCATTTCCCTGGGAGTAGGAATAGGGTGGGACGAAGGGGAAGAATTATGACAGTCACCAGGGATGGAGATGTTTTACTCTTTTGATTCCAGAAATGGTTTGAGGGATATATACTTGTCAAATGGTACACTTTAAATATGAGCATTTCATTGTATGTCAACTATACCTTAATACACTTCTAAAAACAAAACACAGTTGTTCAGAGAGGGAAATGAAAGCATGGCTTAGCTCTGAATAACGCAGTCACATAATGTAAACACTGAATTTTCTTATCAAAATATAATTATATTAGGGCAATGGGAAAATTCATGGATGTGGTAGAGAGGAAGATAAGGGGGAAATCCTTATCTTCCATAGAGGGAATTCAGTCGATAAAGTCTAAGACTGAAAAATTAGGAAGGATCAGCACAGTATGTTATTTAGAGACATGAAGGTAAACGTGCCATGAATTAGTTCAAAGTGACTATCTCTGAGAAAGGAGGACTGCAGACTTCTGATCTGAACACATGTGGAATTAACTGTGTCAACCATGTAAAGGTATAGCTTTATAATATAAATAAAATCTTTTTAATGCCCTATCAGAGCCTTAAAGCCACCACCATAGTCTGCCTAATGATGAAGGGGCTGTGTCCCCCTACTCAGGCTCGGATGGGAGGTATACAGGAGTCAGCCACATGGTCACAGGTCCCTGGGTAGAAGTCTTCAGGTTTGTAAGTGTAGGCTTTTTAAGAGCATCAGAGCTGTTGCTCTGGAAAGCTCAGTGGTTAATCTTTTGGGAACCCAAACATGGGAATTTACTTGTTTAAAGTATGCTTGAATTGAGGAATGCTTGAAATATTTTCATTTCTCTCATAAGAGCCCAGAATATAGACAGACACATAGTTGAGAATATGTGATGCTTTGCAGATTATCCACGTTCTCTCCTCCAAGTTACATGGGAAGTATAGGCCTGATGACCTAGTAAGGCTGTTTTTCTTGTTCCTTTTCCAGGTGGTCACTTCTTTCATCGAAGCTCTTTGTCCCCTCGGAGCCTGGTATATGAAAGTGAATTCTCCACAATCGAACCTTCTTTGGACATGTATGATGAGAACAAAACCTGATTTTTAAAAATGGGCTATTGAGGGTCACCTATTCTGTGATTTGGTTTATGATCACCTTTCTTATTTTGTATTCTTCTGTCAGAGTCCATTTTGGAAGAATGGCAGTGCTTTCTGAGCACAGGTTGGGGCACAGGGTTAAATTTCAAAGTTCCCTCAAGGTGAGGCTTTGAGAACAGCGTTACTGCGTAGGTGACCTGGTGGCACCACAAACCCACCCAAAGCTGGCCAGTGTACATGGGCCCAACAACCTTGGCTATTTGCAGGGAAGACGCAGGGCAGGGGTTAATGTTACATTTTAAATGTGTTTTTGAATCATCACATGCTGTCTGTGCCAGGGTGACCCGGGTGTTTTTTAAATACCTTTGCACTCCCCACTTATGATACATACTAAAGTCTGCAGGCACGCTTCTTACTGACCCGGCACGAGTTGCTGCTGTGTGGCCCACTCTGTGTCTGTCTCTTATTCTACTTTCTATTAAGGCCTTCTTTCCAAAGGTTCCTGAGGGAAAGCCTCACCTTTTGTCCCTCCTCTGAGATTGACCACCCAGAGCACCACCACAAGGCTACAGGTGGGCTTAGCAGGACAGGCAGTCGCCCACATTATCACAGAGCATGACCTAAGGTGACACGTGCTTATGTGGCCAGCAGAACCCTGAAGGCCCTGTCCCTAAGGCGTGTGGACTTGTCCGCTTGGCAACCACCAAGATGTGTGTGGAGGTGGCACCTGGGAGCCAACCTGGCGATGGCCACTGGGTGTCCATATCAGAATGGTTATGAGTTTTTACTTGAGAAAATCAAACCACCTTCTTGTTGTTAGATACCAGGAAAGCATCCCCCTTCCATCTTCACTGGTCTAAGCCGGTCCCCGCCAGCCGGCCCTGGCATCAGCATGAAGAAGGCACAGAAGCTTACAAAAAGGATGTGGAAGCCAGCACAGCACACATCTGGGACACACACGCTCTTCCCACATACCTGGGATGACATTGAGTTAACATCCCCAGAAACGGGTATCTTAAGGGTAATCCCAACATAGAACCACAATGAGCAAATTTATCAAACAAACCTAGGCTTCCTTTCTAATGAAGGATGCACCATAGCTCAGCCTGTTTCTCCTGTGGTCTCGCAGCACACAGAGGTGTGAATGTGCTCAGACCCTCAGATCCTTGTTAGGAGAGCGGGAACTTCAGTCTACATGCCTCAAGTCAGATCCTGCTGCAAAAGGCACAGGCCCATGGACCCCACCCTGATGTTCTTAGACTACAGAACAGCAGTTAGAGGGGAATACTTGCCGTGTCTCCATATTCACTGGCTCCTCTTTAACGGTGTCTCTTCTCATGATGTGTTGCTAAGATGCCTCAGACACAGTTGTACCCAGAACAAAAACCCTCAGAGAACCAGGGTGGTGGCAGCCTTTAGGATCCTCGCCTTGGTGTGACCAGCATTTTGTTTTTAATCATCTGAGGCTGGAACAGTGCAGCTTTTTAAGGTCTTCACAGCTTTTCCTTTTCCTTTTAACCACGGGTTTTTGTTTGTTTCCTTCTTTGCACTATAAAAATATTTTTAATAAAAGCCAGTTTCAAGAGAGCACTGTTCAGAGACTGGCTTGCCACTGGTTGTGGGTGAGAAAGTGGAGTCAGAGATTAAAACCGTCAACCATGGGTCCCAGACACACACCCACGTTTGTATTTGGTTTGGCTCATCCCACAGGGGAGATGGCTGGTTCTGATCATGTTGTCCCCACCGTGACCTGGCTTTCCTGGACCAGAACTCACATCCCAAGCACAGCTTCATCTTCTGATTTGTGCAGCCTTATAAAAGCATATACATTAAATTTCACTTAAGACAGTCCTTTACTGAAAAGACATAAAATCATTTGAAAAGAAATAAAAAATCCAGCCCCCTAAAATCCACTTACTGATATAGTATTTGAATTTCTGATAAATTTAGGGCACACATTCCCTGTTGAATAACCAAGGAGGAATTTCTTACAGGTGATTCACTCACAGAATGCTTCAGATCCCACCTCAACACCCTTTTCCTAGAAATCAGAGCCACTTTCCTGCTCAGCTACTGACTTTGGCAGGAGGGAAGTAACTTTTCCACGAAGGTCATGTACCTTGGGAATAGCACGGGTGGTATGATTTGTCCCAAATACCAGCATCTTTGCTGGCAGCTGTGCTGAGGGAAAATCTACTGCCAAGCCACCCAGGGGCCCTGGCAGGGCGGGGCGCCAGACACTTGCTTGCATGTGAACTTCGTGAGGACACTTCTCACTAGGGGCAGTTTATTGAGATGTGTGGGAGCAGTTTATTGGCTACACAGGTGTGGTTGGGGATGCGGAGAGGTGCTTTTTCCACAATGTCTTGAGTATCTCAGTTGCAAGTCTTACAACCATAGTGGGTGTTACCCAGGAAATGAATGATAACCTTTGATTTTTTGGCGGGGAGGGGTGACTATTTGAAAAATAGATGGGGCAGAGGAGTGAGCTACTGACAACACAGACCCTCCATTCCTCAAGCGGACTGCTCTGAGTTGGACCTGGCTCCAGCCTCTCCACCCAGCATGGCTGCAGCCCGTCCCCGGGCCCAGCTGGGCAGCAGACCTGGCAGCATGCACCCCAGGATGCATGTGGAGGTGGCCTGGGGCAGCCAGGCACTGGGCTGTGACAGTTATAATGCAAACACCTGCAATCAGTGATTTTTAACTTCCTAAGGGAAGAACTTCCCACAGCTGTCCTTTTCTGTTATTTCAGGAAGAGCGGAGAGGTGGCTGGTCAGAAACCAGTCAAGCCATCCACAGAAGGGTTTCCCGGCAGTGGTGCTGGTGGTAGTGGGCAGCACGTCCACCCAAGGCTGCCTGCCTCAGGGAAAGACAAGCTCTACTATGAGGTGGTTAAAAAACACCTTGCAAAGCCTGGGGAACCTCGCTAGTTAAGAAAGGCTCCATCTCTCTGCCCCTCCTCAGGCCAAGCTCAGAGAACATCCAGAAGGCACTTCTCTGAACACCAGCTCGGACCCCAGGCCAGGCCTGCACCTGCCTCAATGCACCAACAGCCCAGCTTCCAAAAGACGTGGTCACAAAGGGTTTAAACTAAATAAGATCACTAAATTTAACTAACTTGGTATTTCCTATGGACTTTATAAGTTCTTCTCATAGTTTTATTATCCCTGACATCCAGTTCTTTCCATAGTCTATATGTTAAATGAAATTAGTTTTAATTGAAGAGAAATCAAAATGTTATTTTGCTGTTAATCTTTATTATTGAGGTGTGGTTCTGCTATGTAGGGAAACATGGAAGTGGTTAATATCAGGTCACCTTTAAAAGTGGTTGTTGCTCATAAATGTCATGAAACAAAAACTCTTTGATTTCCAGGAAGTAGCATTTGGAAGGAAAGAGTTAGGATTATAAGGCTAACTTGGTCAACAAACCTTTATTACGTTCTCACTCTGTGCCAAATGCATATACTCGGAGTTAAGGTGAATCCAGTGATTATTAAGATTTTAGCTGTTATAGAAAACTGGCACATTAACAACCAACTGGGATGTGAGGCCAAAAGAAATGAGGGTGAGTTGTGTAGAAAGGGGTTTCCCAGGATGCAGATGGAGGGATTTATGCAGCTGTGCAGAGGCCAGAAAGGCCCTGAGATTGCTGGGAACATGACACCTCCCATGAAGACTAGCCAGGGGGGCCTGGGGCTTGCTTGCTATGCAGGAAAGGCTTTGCTGTGTGTGGGAGGGCCAAATCTCTGTTTAGAGAGTATGGGCTGGGTGCTGGGGTCTGCCTTAGGATCCAGGC
Organism: Craseonycteris thonglongyai; assembly: GCA_004027555.1. NCBI lineage: Eukaryota > Metazoa > Chordata > Mammalia > Chiroptera > Craseonycteridae > Craseonycteris > Craseonycteris thonglongyai. The sequence goes on from PVKE010002905.1 coordinate 11,138, forward strand.
AGAGCAGAGGATGTCATTGTTAGGCCCCAGACCAAGGTCTGACCAGAAGTGAAAAAGGAAGGAGCCATGAGACTGAAGCAGAAGCCCATGCTGCTATTCTTGGTGACCGGGTAGATGTTGGTTGGACCCAAGGAGAGCCCTTGTGGGGGCACTTTAGATCTTGAGGTTGGCAGGGTCTCTAGAGGGTGGCATAGAGATGCAATTCTGAGTCTTAGGCAGATGTTGGTGAGGGAAGGGGTGGTCTGGGCATGGTCCCTCTGTGCATCAGAATTGCTGGGAAGATAATCTCTCTCTCTCTCGTGCACACACACACACACACACACACACCATACAAACAGGTATGTACACAGGACACACGCACTCACACGCACATAGACACTCAGTGGAGTTAGAATCTCCCATAGTGAGTGTCTAGCCAGGCCTAGTGTCTCCTTAGTTCAGATGATGGTGGAAGTCAGAGTGGGAATGAAATTGCCCAGAGACATGAAGCTGGGCTTGAGATAAAGCCCTGAGGAGACTGACATTAGGTGTGAACAGAAGCAACTGCTAACAGCAGTTTTCTAAACAGTTTTAGAAAAACCACTAGTATAATTTCCTTACTCAAGAAAGGCTGTGCTCACCTTACTGCCGTGCTCGAGGCAGGCTGCTAGCCCTCACCCACTCACTCCCCAACACAGAGTTTGAGACCAAACTCAGCATTGGCTCCCAATTCCACACATGAGTATGGTGACCGTTATGACACCCACCACTTAAAATCAGCATCTTCCCTGTTGTGGGCACTTGTTACAAGTGGGGTGCCTCTAGTTTTGCCTTTCTTTTGGCCTTGTTGGTACTTGTTCACGTAAAATCCATGGACATGGTTAAGGTTCTGTCCACAGGACTGGAAAACTGCGTTTTAGGTATCGTACATCAGAAAAAATACAGAAAGAAGAACACAGAGGCCAGGTGCCTGTGTTGCACCTACGTGGACTTTTGCTCTTCTTCCCATCCTATGAAACAGCAGGCAAAGCAATGTGAGCAGAGCCCATTAGCCTGCGCCGTGGGAAGAAGGGCTTCTGTGGAGGCCATGTCACTAACTGGCCCCTGAACTGCTCTGGGGCCCCAGGTCCCTAGCTCACAGCAACCTCTTGAGGTCTGGGAAAAGGGTGCTGAGGCGGGGTCAAGAGCCCCCTTGTGGGTGTTGGTCAAGTTGGGAGGTTTGCCTTTTTTCTTAGGGCTGTCCTGGAAGATCCCAACAAACTGAGCCTTGAAGATGAGACACAAATGGGTCCCCAGCAGACATCGGATGAAAGCAATCACCTGCATTCTACAGAGCTGTGTCCCACCAGTCTTCAAGAACCATGGAGGGAAAGGGGTACCATCAACCTTGGTTGCTAAAAGGATGACACATCTGCACCCAAGACTTGGCTCTCGTAGTCCCACGAGGCCCTGTGGGTCCCCCCAGTCAGTGACCTGGACTTATCTGTAGTTTTCCCTCTTGCAGTTCACCCTAGCTCAAACCATCTTTTCTGTTTTCTTACATCTGACTTGGGTGAGAAGGAAGATACTTTATGACAAACAAACAAACAAAAAACAACAACATAAAAACTTAGTACTTCATGCAACCTGAGTATTAAACTTTCAGAAGGATTCAGCCCTGCTGGAGTTCTTTACCCTGGGTTCTCCTTGATCCTCCCACTGAATCTTTCACGTGGGTATACTGTGAAAGCTGCAGGTTTGGGGTGGCACAGACCTGGTTCAGCAGCCTGAAAGAACTGACTTTCTCAGAAGCCACAGAGCTGGGAAAGCATCACTGGGGCCAGAGGAGCTGCCAGCACATGCATGCCTGAGCCAAGGGTGGTGGTCCAGTTCAGCAGGAAACGCCCTCATGAAGCACATCTTCTCCTTCTGTGGAAAAGCCAAGAGCTGGAGGACGTCATCAGCACCCTTTTCTCAGCTGCAGTGGCACCTTAATCCCCTGCGACACAGCTCCCAGGGGTCCTCAGTCTGTTTAATGCTGGACTGAAACAGCCCAGTGCTCACCAGTCCACTACAGCCCACTTGGGCTGATACCCTTGCCGATCACCTGGTGAGCCTGACACCTTCATCAGCTCCTCACCCCCATCAGTGAGTATCACGCTCTCCCTCCAGCAATCTCTGCAGCTACTGGCAACTATCAAGAGTTACAGATGATTGTTCTGAGCTATTTTTTTACCAAATTAGGCCAACACAAAGTGAATTCTAGTTTGCTTACAGAATTATCCTTCATTCACAACTAAGTCCATGTATATTTATGCCATGTGACATTAAAGGGCTTTTCTAGTGACTGGGAGGTACTGATAGGCAGTGAGGGTGGGGCAGGCAGACTGCAAAGTGCCAGGCCTCAGGTGAGTAAACTGTTCCCAGGCTAAAAGGCTGACCACCTACTGACTGCCAGCATGCCGTGTGGACAAGGTTGCCACGTGTGGCTGGTGCCAGGGCCCCAGCCCCTATCCTGGGTGTCTAGCCTGAGATGACACATGCCATTCTGAAGAGAAGCAGAGAGGGCACTTGGTATAATAGCCCAGACCTGGCCACTGACCCAGCTGAGGAGCAGCACCCTTGGCCAGTGCTTGGGGCCAGACTCTGGTCTTAAGCTGAGAAAGGAAAGCAGGCTCTACTCCCAAGTGGCAATGGCTCTGGCTAAGGAAATTGACCAGTATGACTACAGAAACAGGAAAAGACCCCAAGCTAGGAAGTTCCGGGTGGGTCTGGGGAACACCATCCCTAGTAGAACAGTCCTGTTCCTATACTACAAAATGAGTGGGTCCCAAACCTCAGCCATATATGTCACAATTGTTTTTGACCCTCAGTAGCTTTTGTACTCATATCATATATTAAAGTTGCCCCTTTCATATTTGAGTCATTCCAAGAGTCCCTCTTACTCTGGGTTCCTGCTAACTATGCACAACATCTCCGAGGATGGCATACAAACTATTTTTCTAACTACGCACAGGTGATTTGGGGCGGGGGAGGCTGGGATACACCTAAATGTGGCAAATTACTTACCTCCCACCTTGAGCAACGAAAGGGAAACTATGCACTTAAATTTTAACTCACCATTGGCTAGCTTGTGCCAGAAAAAGCACACATCAAATATCCAAGAAGCAAAATTGATCATCAGTTTAATTTGGGGGCTCACTGTAGGGGAGTTACCTTGTCTAGAACACAGATACCTGCAAGTAGACTGTGAGCTGATTTTTTGGCTGTAGACCTTATAAGCCCTTTAAAATGTTCTGGGCAGCACAATTCCTAGGTCCATATGATCTATGTAAGTATAATTAAATAGTGAAATTGTATGGTATATACCTATGTGCCAGTAGTGTATACCTGTATGTGTGGAATTTGTTAATATAACCATTTCAATAAAAACCTATTGAAAAAGCTACTTTGGGCACATGGAGTACTGTTGGTGGTAACCTGTATCCATGAAGACTCTTGGCTGCAGGTGACAGAAGCCCCAATCAAAACTGGCTTAAGTGAAAGGGGAATGCCGTGTCTCAAAAAAGCTAAAATGTTAGGGGAGGGGAAGCTGGGATGGCTCAGCGGGTTAAGCACTCGCTTTGCAGCCCCGGAGACCAGGGATCGAATCCCGACTCCAGCCCATGTGGACCCATATGCTGAGCTGCGGTGTGCCCCCAGTTTAGTTCTTGCCGGGGCCTATGTGGGAGACCCCGGCCCAGTTCCTGCCCTGCGCAACCCTGCGCCCACCTGTGGAGTGAAAGTATATGGAAAACTAATGCTGTCCACTATGGAGACTGCTCTGGGCCCTCCCCCTTCTCTCTGTCTCTTTCTATCTGTCTCTCTGTCTGTCAAAAACCAATAAAAATAAATCTTAAAAAAAAAAATGTCAGGGGAATGCTTGTATCAAGTTCGACATTGTTTGGCCCTCAGACACTGATACCAGGACACATCACTAGCTTTGTTTTCTCCAGCTAAACTCCAGTCGGGGTAGAGGTAGCCCCATCAGCACTATAGTTGGTCTACTTCCCAGGAGGTAACCTAGACCAGGATGGCATCTCCTTTACCCTCAATGGCTTGGTGGAAGACACATGGCCACCACCAAACCAGCCACTGTAGTCACTAAGATAGAATGTGCCAATGGCCAAGGCTAGCTAGCATGGGTTCCATTTCTGCAACCCGGGAGTACATTAAGCTTCACCTGAAAAACAGGAGCTGAGAGTCCTAAGGTGTGAACGGTTCCCACAGCAAAATCATGATGCAGCATCAGAAGAAGCGGGTGCTGAGACAAAGCAGTGGGTATCCAATACAGGTGAGAAAGAGTTGGAGCCAGAAAGGTCTGCATATTAGTACCACCTCTGCCACTTACTTGCATGAACTTGGCAGATCATTTCCCCTCTCTGAATTTTAATTTTATTGTCTCTAAAATATGGAGCATAAAAGACCTACCTCTTAAGGTTAATTGTGGGGATTAGATTTAGAATAATGTAATAAGTCCAGTATCCAGAATACATAAATAACTCTTACAATAATAAAAGACAAATAATAACCCAGTTTAAAAATGGGCAAAGGATGTGAACAGATACTTCTCCAATAAAGACATACAGATGACCACCAGCTACATGAAAAGCTGGTCTATATCATAATTCATGAGGGAAATACAAATCCAAACCACATGAGGTACCACTTCACACCCACTAGGATGGTGATTATAAAAAGACAATAATTACTGTTGATGAGACACAGAGAAACTGCAACCCTTCCAAATCACTGATGGGAATGTGAAATGGTATGTCTGCTTCAGGGAACACTTTGGTGATGCCCTAAAAAGGTAAATGTAGCTTTACCATATAATTCAGCAATTCCATTCCTAGGGACCTGCCCAAGAGAACAGGAAAATGTGTCCACACAGAACTTGTCCACAGATGTTCATAGCAGCATTATTCATAATAGCCAAAACAGAAACTATGCAAATGTCTACCAACTGATGAACAAATCAACAAAATGTGACATATTCATACAATGGAATATTTTTCAGCCATAAAAAAGAAATGAAGCCCTGATACACGCATGGATGAAGCTTGAACAGGTTATGGTAAGTAAAAGAAGCCAGACAAAAAGGTCACATATTGTATGACTTCACTCACATGAAATGTCCAAAATGAGCAAATCTATAGGCACAGAAACAGATTAGTGGTAGCCAGGGGTAGAGGGGGATGGGGAATGGGGAATGACTGCTAATTAGTAAGGGGTTTCTCTTTAGGGTGATGAAAATGTTCTGCAATTAGTAGTGATAGTTGCACAACTTTGTAACATACCAATAGTCACTGAATTGTGTACTTCAAAGGGGTGAATTTTATGGGATATGAATTATATCTTAGAAAATAAAGGAAAAATGAAGCAAGATTAGCACATTCTAAGTGCTCAATAATTATTATTTTTTCCTTCTTATAGAGAAGTTTTCGGGGAAGCTGGGATGGCTCAGTGGGTTAAGCGCTCACTTTGCAGCCCCAGGGACCAAGGATCAAATCCTGGCCCCAGCCCGAGCGGACCTGCATGCTGAACTGGGGAGTGCCCCCAGTTCGGTTCCCACCGTGGTGAGACCCCTGGCCCAGTTCCTGCCCTGTGCAGCCCCATACCCACCTGTGGAATGAAACTGTGTGGAAAAACCAATGATGTGCAACTATGGAGACTGTTCTGGGCCCTTCCCCTTCTCTCTGTCTGTGTCTCTGCATCTCTCTCTCTCTCTGTCTTTCTCTCTGTCAAAAACAGTAAAAATAAATCTTAAAAAAAAAAAAGAATAGTTTTCAGGCTGGCAGCATCAACCTCAGAACTTGTTAGAAATACAGATAGTCTTAAGTGGGGCCCAGTAATCTAGTTTAACCATCCCCACTGGTGAATCTGATGTAGCTCAAGTGTGAGATCCACTGGAACAAAAAAAACAATTTTTTTTTTTTTTAATTGTTGAGAGAAGTAGGAAGGGCCTAGAGCAGTCTCCACATTATACATCATTATTTGTGACTGTTTCATTCCACACAGGTACCGTAGATGTGGGTCCATGGGGGCGGGAACCAAACCAGGAGCCTCCCACATAAGAGGTAAGAACCTTCACTGCCTTCACCACCATCTCTGCAGTTACCAGTTGTGCCACAGCTCAGCATATGGGTTTGCACAGTGTGGGGCTGGGGCCTGGACTCAATTCCCAGACCTCGCAGTTGCAAGGCAAGCAACTCAACCTGCTGAGCTATCCTGGCTTCCCAAGATGCCAAATTCTTGACAGCATAAGGACATGTTACCAATTTAAGCTTCTGAGATTTAAAGAAAACCCATCCTCTGCATCTTGAAAGTTGATTCATTGTCTCAGGCAACATTTCAGAAGAGTTTTGATTACTCTGGCTGTCAACCATGAAACCTCCTACTTATATCTAATTCTGTCGTATTGGATTCTTTCTTTTTTTTTTTTTTTTAATTTAAGGTTTTTTTCTTTTTCTTTTTTAAAATTATTTATTTATTTACTTTTTTATTGTTTTTTTGACAGAGAGAGAGATAGAGATAGAGAGATACAGAGACAGAGAGAGAACTGAACTGGGGGAGCTCCCAGTTCAGCACATGGGTCCGCAAGGGCCGGGGCCAGGATTCGATCCTTGGTCCCCGGGGCTGCAAAGTGAGCGCTTAACCCACTGAGCCATCCCTGCTTCCCCCGTATTGGATTCTTGAATGCCAGTGACAGAAACCCAACTCAAACCCAACTCAAACCCAGCAAAAGCCTCCCAGGGTGATTCTAAAGTGCCTCTTCCCTCTGCTCTCCTGGCAAGCTCAGGCCAGCAGGATGATTCTACATCCCAATTGGCCCTGGACACTCTTTCTGCATTCATGCTTTGTCCCAAACCAGTTACCAGCTGCCCCTTTCACTCAAAACGGTCAGTGTTTGGACTGTGAGGGACTGACTCCTACAGGCTAGCACTAAGAGAGCAGACACCTGCTTCCCAGTCCAGTGTGCTGCCCGCCCAAGCCAGCGCAGAAACTTAAACGCTGGCCCCTGAGCCACCCAGCCTTAGTGCCCCAGTTTGTCAGGCGGGGACTGCACTAATCTCTGAAGACCCCGCCCGCCTCCAGGCTTCCTGACAACCAGTCCGCGGCTCCTAGAGTGCCTTTCTCCTAGTCTTAGGCCTGAGTGTGAAAAATCTGAGAATTATCACAATCGTCTAACCCTTTTCCAGCAGCGCAGTTGACTCTGGTTATACTGCACCATAAGCCAAAAGCGTGCTTCAAATCCAAACGCTACTTCTTTACATTTTCTCCCCAAACCCTGGACAAGATTTTACAAAACGCCAGGGGCCCTGCTCTCCACAACCAGTTCCACTGGTCTGCGGAGGCGGCCATCCCGAGCACAGCCCCTGGCCTGGGGCTGGGCTGCTCCTCTCGGTGGGGAGGCAGCGCTGTGGCCTGCAGCCGGAGGGCCAAGGGGAGGCGGGCCCCGCGGGCCGGGGGCGGGGCCCAGGGGGCGGGGCCGGGGCGGGGCCCAGGGGGCGGAGAGGCCCGGCTTCCCGCCAGGGGGCGCCGCCCGCTCGGCCCACCCCCCGCCCCTCCCTCCCGCTCGGCCCCGGCGCGGCGACGGCGGCGACGCTTCCGTCTGGCTGACCGGGCCCGGTACGAGCGGACCCAGGATGTGGCTGATACCAGAGGAGGTGCTGGTGGCCAACGCGCTGTGGGTGACAGAACGGGCCAACCCCTTCTTTGTGCTGCAGCGGCGCCGGGGCCACGGCCAGGGCGGTGGCCTCACGGGTGAGAGGCGCGCGGCGGCCTGGCGGGAGGGGCCGCACGACGCCCCCACGGGCCCGGCCTCGGTGCGTCGTCGCGGACGCGCACGTCGGCGCGCACGGTGGGGGACGGGGCTGCGGTCCTGGGCCGCGCGGGGCGGGGGCGGGCAGGCCTTGAGGTGAGGCCAGGGCTGGGGGTCGCGAGGTGGGCACCAGGCGTGGGGCTGGAGCACCGAGCGCTGGGGCAGGAGGCCGGGGGCGGAGTGTAGGGGTGAGGACTGAGATCTGGGCTGCGCGCGGTGAGGGAGGGCAGGGGAGTGGAGCGAGGCAAATGCGCCGGCGTTAGGAGGCCGATCCCGAGACTCTGGGTCACCCCAGGGAAGGCTGACAGCGGCCTCTGCCGGGACGTGGTGACCGTGAGCTTCCCGGAGCTCAGCCGAGGCGGGTGCCGCTTCCTGGAGTGGTGGCATTTCACAGCTGAAAGCGACATCTCCTGGGCTGCTTCCTCCGCCTCAGTTTCCATAAGGACCTCTGAGGGTCCGTGAGACAGACAGAGCTCCTTCATACTTAGTCACGAAAGACTTGCCCTGCTAGCAAAATCAGAGGTCCCCCGAGCTGTTGGCTGGTCTCTGCCCCCATCCTTCCATCTTCTGCCCACCTTTCCTGATTCTTGACGTCATTGGAGCTGCGGACCCAGCTTTTGCCAAATGACCAGTATACTGTGTTCGGGTGAACTAGGCAGGCTATGGCTCTTTGCCTGTGTGGCCATCACCACTCACCCAGGACGAGGCTGGACAGGCACCTTCTGGGGTTGTGTGGCCTGCGAGACCCCAGGAATGTCCAGTGGGCGTTGCCCCTGCAGGTGCCCCAGGCCCCTCTTGCTCCAGGGCCTGCACAGGCACTGCCAGAGCAGAGCTGGGTCAAGCTCAGGGCGGGACCAGCGCCTGTGCTCCTCAGGTGGCCATGGCTCTACAGGACAGTGGGCCCAATGTTGCCAGATTTTTCAATTTATCAAGAGTTTTCTGTAAAACATCCTGATTTTAAACATTAGCAGCTAATACACTCTTGCCAGATTCAGAGGCTTCCCATGGGAGAAATTCTGCTGCCAGACTCTCCTGGGCCACACCTAATGTGGAAGAGACTGTACGGTTCCCAAGAAAACTATTTCCTTCAGTGCATTTGGGCTTCCTCTCAACAGCATCAAGAATCCCTGGAGCCAGTGCTGGACCTGCCTCCTGACCAGATTGCTAAGTGGGGATGACACAGAAGCCCCTCTGGAGAGGCTGATCAGTGGTCACCTCCAAAGCTACTGCAAACCTAAGTAGGGAATTGAGGTGCCAGTGCCCAGTACCTCCAGGGTGCCATTGTGTCAGCCAGTGTGTTTTGAGGCCTTTGTTCTATGCTGTTTCTGTAGGTCATCTCTGTCTCAGCGAGTGGATGGATCCCTCTGTACTCCTCCTTTCTGCACAGAGAAGGCCCTTTCCTCCTCACTCATCTCTCCATGTCCCCCAGAAAACCATTTCTTGAAATCTCCACTCTAGCTAGATTTTGTGAGTCCTGCCATGGCCTCTGCCATGGCCTTCCCTGTGCCATCATAGACATCATGGCCACCAGACCATCTCCCAAGGAGAACAGTTAGTGATACAGTTTTATTCCAGATGTCTTTTATAAACAGATACCAGGCTATAGTCCTCATTGAAGAGTCTGAGTATGACCAGATGGTCCACCCATTATAATAAAGCTTTCCGGTCTCATAACACGCATGTGCCAACAGTGTAAGGATGAAAATTAAATTTCAAAAACCAGAAAAGAACTCCAACAGAAATCATAAAAACAAACAAACAGGGGAAGCCAGGATGTCTCAGCAGGTTAAGTGCTCACTTTGCAGCCCTGGAGACCAAGGATTGAATCCTCGCCCTGGCCCATGTGGACCCATGTGCTGAACTGGGGTGTGCTTCCCATGCGCAAGGCTCCCAATTCAGTTCTTGTTCCCTCCGCCCCCGTTTTGGCCCCTGGCTTGAGGGGGCATGCCTCCTATGTGGGAGGCCCCCAACCCAGCTCCCACCCGGTGTGGCCCCCACCTACCTGTGTGGAACAAAACTATGTTGAAAACTGATGACATACAACTATAGAGACTGCTCTGGGCCTTCCCCCTTCTCTCTGTCTCTCTCTCTGTCAAAAACAAAATAAATAAATAAATAAATAAACAACAACCAGAAGTTTATTCCAAGGTGATAAAGCTTGCATATGCCATTTTAACTGCAAATTAGAAAGGCATTTTAGAAATTTCTATAAAGCAAATGAGAAATTACAAACTCCTAATGTGGATGTATATGAAGAGTACCTTTCTTTTGTAATTGGTAATTTTATTTATTAAGGACTGCAGGGAGAAAAATGGTTAAAATGAAATATGAAACAAAGTATTGAAGTTGAGTAATACAATTAATAGAAATGATTCAACAGGAAAATGGTAACAAAATATTTTGAGATTAATATAATACTAAAAGCAGCACTTCATTTAGAGGAAAAATTATGAATAGGAACAATGAACAAGTTTTTAGATGGCTTGATAATTCAGTTAATAAAGTGGAATGAATCAAGGTAGACATTTCCTCTGATTTGTTGGAGAATAATGACATTGACAAAGGGTGTACATTGATGATGAGGAAAACTTCAAATGCCCTAAAATGTTTTCGTTTAGAGATGAAAAAAAAGACTGGATCAATGTTTTCCCAAATTGGACATGTCTAAAATTTTTCATGTCCTTTTTAGTCGCAACTTTGAAGGCTGCAAAGAGCTTCCTTAAACTTTACATAATAAAAATGACCCTGTGGCAGAGGAAAGACTACATTATCTTCCTGTTGACATGGAAAATGATGTTACGAAATCCTGTCTTATGAAAAAAGCCATCCGAGTACACAGCCAAAAATGTTGGAGAAAACATACTAAAGAGATGTGTATGACAGTTAAAACACATTGTATAATTTTTCTGGATTTTGTGAAGTTTGCAGTATTATTTTTAATTTGTAACATACTTTCTGAGTCTAAAGAAATATTGTTTACAAACCTATTTTTTTTTTCAAGTGGGCCTTTCCAGATTGTTTAAGCTTTGGGCTTCATAAAACCTGATGATAAGCAGCAGCTTCCAGGAAGAGCGGGGAGGGGGAGTTTTGGATTTTACAGTGCACTGGCCTGGCCATGGGATCAGACACCAGAGCTGTGGAAAAATAATTCATTTGATGGAAGGTGCTGCAGGGTGTGTCTCCCTCTGGGCCACATCTTGGCCTCCAGGCTCAGCTCTCAGCGCTGCCCTCCCTCACCCTCCACCTTTCTCCCTGCTCCCAGGTCTTCTTGTGGGCACCCTGGACGTAGTGCTGGACTCCAGTGCCCGCGTGGCCCCTTACCGGATTCTGCATCAGACCCAGGACTCACAGGTCTACTGGACAGTGGCGTGCGGTAGGTGCCCTGGATTGCGCGGGGTACTGGGCAGGTCCTGTCCTGAGAGGGGCTGGAGGGAGGTGACGTAGCCCAAGTTCCTAGGCTGGGTGGTGTTGCCCCCTGAGAACATGGCAGTGCCTCTCACTCAGCACAGCCTAGGCTAGTGTCCCACTCAGGAAGGCAGCTCATATGGGCCCAGGCCTGGCAGTGACCAGAGTCATTTGTTGGCATTTGGGGAGTTTACATGTGCAGAGCAGCAAAAAATTTGAGTCACTGGTCAATAGGTTGCCAGCTAAGGTGGAGCAAGGCACCCTTCTGCCTTCTTCTGTCAGCTCTCGAACCGTAAATACATGTCCTCTGCTGTCTAAGTGCCCTGTTTTTCCATTTTCTTTTTCTTGGTAATTTGCTGTTTAAACTGATCCCCTATGCCATTCGGAAGTGCTTTGTGGTGTCCCCATGGAGGAAGTACGTGTCAGCTGAGCTTCCTTCAGGCCCAAGTTACAGTGTGCTGGCCATGAGTTCATTGCTAGAGAATAACAAGTTCTATGGGGGGACGCCGGGATGGCTCAGTGGGTTAAGCGCTCACTTTGTAGCCCTGGGGTCCAAGGATCAAGTCCCAGCTCCAGCACGTGTGGACCCATATGCTGAACTGAAGTATGCCTTTCATTCAGGAGGCCCCTCGTTCAGTTCTCACTGGGGCAATTCAGCCCCCAGCTCATGGGGACATGCCTCCCATGCACAAGGCCCCCAGCCAAGTTCCTGCCCTATGCGGCCCCTGCCCCCCTGTGTGGAATGAAACCATGTCAAAAAAATGACGTACAACTACAGAGACTGCTCTGGGCTCTCCCCCTTCTCTCTGTCTCCCTCTGTCTCTGTCTCTCAAAAAACACACACACACACACACAAACAATAAAAATAAAAATCTTTAAGAACTTATATTAGTAACAGCCCATAAAACGAAGTTATGTATTGATCGTTAATAAAAATGTGACCAGAGGCTCCAAGGAACTTAGCCCTATTGCTCCCCTCGGAGCAATATTGACTAAATCAGTTTTCTTTGAGACTGTGGGATTACTACTGTGAATAAGGAGAATGGGCTGCAGCTGTCCCTCTGGGAGGAAACACCCACTTCATGAGAGTCTGGGAGAAGGCCCCTTCTAGGGGCACCTGGCTGATGTCACTCAGATAAAAGTCATAACCGGCTAGTAACTCCAGAAAGTGGAACTTTCATTTTCTCTATTTTCAAAATGAGGCAATTATAACCCAGAGGACTTCAGTAACTTGCCCAAGGTCACATAGAGCTGCAGTTCTGATGCAGAGCACCTGCTCATATTCCCCAGGATAACAGTTTTCCCTGGAGGTCTGAGACTGGATGACAAGAGCACTCATAGCTTCAGGAGAGGAGGGGTCAGGGCTGAAGGTACAGAGTGGCCGGCAGCCAGCACAGCCCCTATCACCAGACACCTGAACAGGTGTCCTTCCCCTTTGTGCCCGTGAAAAACAGCTAAGAAAGCTGAGCTTGCCTAGGGCCAAGCTGGATGGCTGGTAGGACCCCTGCTCTCCTGGTTCCAGAGCCTGAGTGGGGCACTGGGGGACTGGTTTGCCCACAAGACAGAGGGGCTTCCTGTGGGGTGGGGGCTGTCCCTGAGCATGGTCTGGGAATGTTGGTGTGTGCCCGGGCCATGAGTAGATGCTTTCCTCTCAATGGGCCCTTGAGATTTTTGTCCCTGTCTCAGCAATGCTTTTCATCGGGGAGCGGATGAGCTGCAAGCAGTGACAATGAGAGCCACCTCTCTGTGGGGAAGAGTGTGGCCATTCTGTGTGGGAACCCCAGCCCTTAGCCTCGGGCCACACACTGACCTGCTCCTGCTTTTACCAGGCCCCTGTCCCTGCCCTGGCCTCTGCCGGGCCTCCTCTCCTACACCCACCCTCTTCCGATCAGATCTCCAAAACCGAACATGGTCCTGCTGCCACCTGCAGTGACTCCTGACTCCTCTTCCTGCCACTGAAGGACTTCTGGGGTCTGCCTACCTCCATTTTTGTCCTCCTTTCAGCTCACACCTGGCCTTCAGCCAGCACAGGACATTGCAGGCCCGAAGAGTTCACACCCCCACTGGTCCTGGTCTATGTGTGGATGGCATCCCACCACATCCACCTAGCCTCATCCTCCCGCTCTGACGTCACCTCCTATGGAAAACCTTCTCAGAGTTCCCAGGCCTGAGTACCCACCCTTCCTTTTTGCTTCTTAGGACTTTCCCTGTCTCCACCCGCACTTCCACTAAAGGCCTGCTGACTACTCCTGGTAAACCAGCAGCTCCCTGAGGGTAGGGGTAGGCTGTGCGCAGCCAGGCAGCCTGAGTTAGGATTATGGTTTGGTCACTTCCCAGCTGTGTGACCTTGGGCAACTTACTTAACCTCTCTGTGCCTCAACTTCATCCTATGAAATGAAAATAATGGTACCTGTCCCCAAGGTGCTTTAAGAATTAAATAAGATAATCCATGAAAAGTTCTAAAAACAGAAGTAACACTAATTTAATTAGCTTTTATATTTGCTAATTATATTTGCTCCTAGTACCTAGCATGAAGATGGCATGGATTAAGTGTTTACTTAATACTAAATGAGGATTATTACTTTTAACTAATAGTTCTTTTAAATATTTACAACTAAAATGCAGACAAATCCATACAGGCAGTAGAGACAATATTTTTTCTGTTTTAAGCTGCCAAGAACATGTATATAAGAGGGAATGATATAGTAAAGGTGGACCATGTGCAAATTTAACTTCAGATTCAAGTGTGGGTCTAGGCAAAAGAACAGAGAAAGAAATCCTCTTCCCTATTAACTAGACGTTGGTCTCTGTGCACCAGGGAAAGGAGGAACAGTAATGTATATAACATGTATGACCCTGAGTGACTTTGCACATGGGTACCTTTGACAGGTCCATGGAGATGGTCCTTCCTTGGAATTGCTTGTTAAAGTGTTGAGTTCCTGGGGTAAATACAAAGAAACAAACATCAACCTCAACCAAGACGGCTGGGCTGTGACAAGTGACAGAGCAATGAGCAGGTGCCTGTGCAGGGAGACGGTGAGGACCAACTTGGCCAGGCCAGAGTGGGATCAGAGCTATGTTTTCAGCAGGTAGAAGAGTGCAGATAGGGAAAGGTGGGGTGACTGGGATCAGGCACTCAGTAAATAGGTCTGTGGTCCATGCCCATGCTGGACTCGTGGCTTTGTCAAGGCTCCTCCATGCCAAGTGTGCAGGCCTTCCCAAAGTCACACAGTTAGCTGGGCCATCTGGAACCACACAGTACATAGAGGATCCACCCCGGGGCAACCTTGTTCATTTATTCAGAAAGCAGTTCTTGAGTGCAAACCCCATGCCTGGCACATGCAAAACCCCTAAAAATGGGACTCCAAGGGACGGGGGATGCCAGGCCAGGCGGACACTTCTCTCAGTTTGCTTCTCCTGGGACCCCAGTTCCCTGCTGGGAGCAGAGGACAGCTGCCCTGCCCTTTGGGTATGGCATTGGGCTGCCTTTCTCAGGTTTTCCATTTGCACTGGGCCTACAGTACCCTTCAGGTTCGCTCCCTGAAGAGGACAGGGACTACCTCCTGGGTGGGACAGATACTGGGGACCAGCCAGAAGCTGAAGGGGTCAGACAGGGCTTCCAGAAGAGCAAAGTAAGGATATGAGCTGGAAAAGGAAAGAATACTGCTGACAAAGGCTCGAGTGAGTGTACTCTGACCTCAGAGCTCTAGAGAGGGGTGGGAGCCACTGGCCTCGCCTGCCCTCCCCTGCCCTGCCCAGCAGGAGACTGGCAGCCAGGAGCAAGGAGTCTGGTAGAAAGCTCCAGCTGCCATCTGTAGACCCCTGTCACTTATACCCAATCTAGGTTTGGTTGGTTACCTATATACTGAAGACCATATTAAGTCCTTTTATCTGAAGAAGAATCTTTGTAAGGAAGCAAACTTGTAAATGTATAAATCATTTCTGGAGGGCACATAGGAAACTACTGGTCATTCTTATTCAGCATTATGGGGGTGATAGAGGCTTTATTTTCCATCTGGCTCTTTCCAAGTCTGCCTGAATTTTTTTATTTTTTATTTTTACAGGACCATGTATGACTTATAATATACATGTATGTAAATGTTAAGAAGGAAAAGAGATGGGGAAGCCGAGATGGCTCAGTGGGTTGAGCGCTCACTTTGCAGCACTGGGGACCGGGGATCGAATCCCGGCCCCGGCCCCAGCCCGTGTGGACCCATGTGCTGAACTGGGAGCTCCCCCAGTTCAGTTCTCTCTCTGTCAAAAATAAAAATAAATAAATAAAAATAAAAAATAAATAAAAAGAAGGAAAAGAGTAGTAAGCAGCTTAAAGATTGTGGTCACTTGGATATAGCAAATTAGGTCACCCATTTAATCGTTCTTCTTTGAGTTTGTATTTAAGGTCTGGTGACTGTAATTTTTCTTTTTTTTACTCCACCAAACCTCCCCTAGGTTCTTCCCGCAAAGAGATCACAAAACACTGGGAATGGCTGGAAAATAACTTACTTCAGACGCTGTCCATCTTTGACAGTGAGGAAGATATCACTACCTTCGTCAAAGGCAAAATACACGTAAGGTTCACCTGCCCTTCTCTAGGCTGGCAGTGTTCACGTATGTCATCTTATTTCATCTTCAAACAGCAAGGTGGCAGTCTTATCCCCACTACAGAGGTGGAGTAGAAGTGTCCGCTGCCATTCTGTTGGGGTTGAAAGGGGCAGGTGAGTTCACTGCGCACGCAGGCCCATCTTCTCCTGGCCAGCCACTGGACTCTCACTGACCTGCGACTTACAACTCCCTGCAGAGGGCCTGAGAGCCAGTACGCAAATACACAGCTGCCTGCCAATTCCTTAGCTGGCCAAGGAAGACACTGGGTGTGATAGGAGGGTTGGAGCCATGTTTATATTATAAAACTAATATAACTTAAACATGCACTGACCCTTTGACCCAGCTATGTCATTCCTTGGAATCTGCCCTACAGTTCATTCATATGTGTCAAGGTGTTCCCTGTGCTTTGCCCACTGAAAGGCTGAGCAGTGTCCCCCAGGCCCCTGGTCAGGGAGCAGCTGCACTCTCTTCTGCAGAATGAGAGCCATGAGGCTACGGGCAGAGCATTCACTGGGCCCGTTCTATGAGTCCTTGCTGAGCACTGCCTATTCAGGGGACTGGGAAGTCATACGCATATGTGCTGTACTTAGTGGAATATTTTACAGCTAGCAAGACAATGATTGTGAAGATTGTAACAGTGTGTAAAAATTGATATGGTAATATTTAGGGGGATAATTAACACACTAATGAGTGTTTATCTGAGTATATATGTACATTTTTTTCCTCTATTTGATTATTATTGTCTTAGATTAGAACCCTGGGTGGCTCTTAACTGGGCTGTTTCATGATGTTGAATTGCTTTGGGCCCTAGTGACCGCATGACACCGGAACTTCCTAGACCTGGCAGATGGCACCAAGGTTCCTCAGCTCTTACCTGTGCACTTTGGGTTAGGGTGAGACGTGAGTTGCCTCCTAGCTCCCAAGAAACAGGCAGAGAGCAGAGGCAGTCATCCACTGCTCTCGTAAGCAAGCAATAGCAATAGCAGTAATAAAAATAGCAGCATTACAAAATACCCTCTGTATGCCAGGCTCAAACAAACCAATCCACAAAACAGAACAAAGAAGTTCTACATGAGTCATGAATCAAAGAAGAAATAGACATTAGAAAATACTTAGCACTGAATGATCATTGAAATACTATTACATATCAGAATTGGTGGGATGTAGCAAAAGCAGTACACAGAGGAAATGTAAAGCCTTAAATCGCACATGGTAAAAGAAAAAAGGGTGGGAATTAATTAGCCAAGTGTCCAACTCAGTGAAGATGCCAGAGAAACCAGAAATTAGGAAACAATAAAGGGCAGAAGTTAATTCCACAGAGAACAGTGGAATGATAGAGAACAGCAGATCCCAAATGCCCACAAGCCCATGGTAGAGGGACCTGGGGCAGCAGGAGCCTCCTGTAAGCAGCCTTGGGGAAGGCATTTGAGAAGCACTTGCACAGAAGCAGAGTTTAAAGAAAAGGAGATAATGCTATGAGCAGCTTTAAGCCAATACATTTAAGAATGTAGATAAGATGCACACCTTATTAGAATACTGTGTATGCCTTTCCAGTTGATACCACAAGTTACTGCAAACTTAGTAGCCTAAAACAACATAAAGTCATTTGTCTTTCCATTCAAGAGGTCAGAACTCAGAAATGGATCTCATGAGGTAAACTCAGGGTGTCAGGAGGGCTGCCTGCCTTCTGGAGGCCCCAGGGGAGACTCTGTCTCCTTGTCTTTTCCAGCTTCTAGAGTCCACTTTGTCCTTGATTCTTGGCCCCTTCCTTCATCTTCAGTGCCAGCAGCGTGGCATCTACCAGTCAGTCAGTCCCCCTATCTCATCCCCTCTGTAAGTCTGACTATCTTGCCTCATAAAAAGATCCATCTGGTTATATCGGGCTCACCCACATAATCCAGGATCATCTCCAGTCTTTTTCTCTAAGGTCACATTTTCCCAGGGTCTGGGGGTTGGAGTATGAAATAATTTAGAGGCCTTTATTTGGGCTACCACATAATAGAACTTAAACTGAGGCTCACTCAGAAATAAGAAATCTGAATATGCCTTAAATATATTAAAGACATGGAATTCAGAATTTAAAGTTTACACCATGATTTTCATAGTCCATCCTGTCAGCCAACAGAAAATCCCTGTTGGTGGGGAGCATTACTCCTGAGTAGAGGCCCATGAAGAATGCAGACAGGCCATGTCAACCCCTCTGCTCCCTGTGTGGGGGTCTCCTGAGTGCAGCTAGAGGGAGTAGGGGAGCTGGCAGAGACCCAGGAGGGTAGGCTCAGGGGGCAGAGGCCAGTAGTGACCCACAGTCTGTTCAGGGCCCAACTTGCACTTTCCACTGGAGGCGTTGCAGGGGTGCTTTCTCAGCCTCCCAGTGGGAGCTTATAATGAGAAGAGGGCTTTGCCAGACCCTTTGCCAGATGGTGAGCCAGTTTCCCACAAGAGGGTCTGTAGACACCACAGACAGCTTGAGGGAGAGATGTTGAAGTCACAACCAGAGCAGTGCCACTGTCCTGAAATAGACAGCATCAGAGCATACCTCATCTTTGGGACCTCCCAGCTCCTGGCTATCATCCCTGCCACTGGACAGAGGGACGAGAGGCCGCCAGAAGGCCCAGCCCAAGCAGCCAGTGGGACCATGAGCGCTGGCCTTGAATTACCTTAGTGTTTTGAGTAATTGACCTAGAAAGTCTGTGTGGACCTTTTGAACTTTGTGCTAAGAACCTCTTATCCCAAGAGATTAGGGGCTGGCCCAATGGCACCCTGAGCACAGTGAAGGCAGGCAGGACACAGCATAGATGTGCCCTGAGCCAAGTGGGCCATGCCCTGGTCTGTGGGTGGAATCAAGAGGCAGGGACCTCCTGGTAATGGGGTTGGGGTGATCAACTACAGAACTTAAAGACAGTGTCATGAGAAAAGCCCCTCCCAGAACAGTGCCATAGCCCAATGCCATTTGAGTAAAAGAAGGAAAGAAAAAACTGCACGTATCTCCTTAAAG
This sequence comes from Craseonycteris thonglongyai, assembly GCA_004027555.1. Lineage (NCBI taxonomy): Eukaryota > Metazoa > Chordata > Mammalia > Chiroptera > Craseonycteridae > Craseonycteris > Craseonycteris thonglongyai. The sequence goes on from PVKE010002905.1 coordinate 29,962, forward strand.
GTATACTAGTGCCTGTGTGTCTGAGAGAAAACCAGGAGAGTGGCCACAGGGGTGACAGAAAAGTCCCTTTTCACTGAATACAATTTTATGCTATGTGCATTTTTTATCATTATATTTTTTAGAATTTTTATGTAAAAATTAAGTGTTTATGAAAAGTTACTGCCCTGTGCCAGTGGTTGGTGATAATAGTTCAGAGGGTTGAGGGAACTTACCCAGTCAAGAGTGCAGCATCTGTTTGACCACATGCCTTGACTGCCAGCTGCTGGAGCAGCTGACCGAGTCTCCCCTGTGGGCCTCAGGCCGGTGTCCTGGGTGCCACCACCTGGGGTTCCTGGGCTTCTCTGCTTCTATCTTTGCCCTTCCAGGCTGTGAGAACCCTGGGCCTGCTGAGAACCAGTCCCCTTGTCCTTTTCTAGGGTATCATCGCTGAAGAGAACAAGAACCTGCAGCCCCAGGGAGATGAGGACCCTGGGAAGTTCAAGGAGGCTGAGCTGAAGATGCGGAAGCAGTTCGGAATGCCGGAGGGGGAGAAGCTAGTCAACTACTATTCCTGCAGCTACTGGAAGGGCCGTGTGCCCAGGCAGGGCTGGCTCTACCTGACAGTCAACCACCTGTGCTTCTACTCCTTCCTGCTTGGCAAGGAAGGTGAGTGCAAGCACCTCTGTGTTCCCCAGCTCCCAGCTGGTCCCGCCTTCCTCAGCTCTTCTGCTCACATCCCTAATCTCACTTCCAGAAAGTTTACCACCTCTCCAGACTGTTAAAGTCCCTGAGGCTATCCTTCCTCTCAGCCCCCAGGTATTCTGTCCCCACACACCCAGTACAGGGTCTCTCCAAAGCCAGTTGCCACCTCAGTGACTAACAACAGGAATGTCCAGACCCAAGCCAGGCACACGTCTGGCTCTTGGGGGCTCCTTCACATCTGTCCACCAGCATGGTTCTTCACATGGTGACTTCCTGCACAGGGCCCCTTCTCTTCTTTTAAGAGTATTCGAGGCACATCTGTGCATGAGTGGCTCCAGGTTACACCGTGCCTTGTGGAAAGCCTTGGACACAAGGCAGACTCCCCAGGGGCAGCCAGCACCCTTTGCTGCTCCTTCACCCTCACAAAGAGCCCCCAGGGGTTCGTTGTCCCAGTATTACCTTTCTCGAGCCCAGCAAGGCCTTCTCCTGCCATGCACACACCTACCACATCCTTCCCTGCCCTTCTGCCCTTGCATCTCCTCGTCAGGCAAATCTGGTGTCCTTATCTGTGCTGCTCACACCTTGTGACTTCTGTTCCCATATCCATGCACTTACCATAGATGGAGCTTCTTGGGGCTAGAATCTCAGCTAGCTCATGTGCACATGTTCATTCATGTTGTTCCAGCCATTCAGGGGCAAATGTATCCACATCCGTTTCTGAACCTCTGCTGGGTTGACCTGGGACACAGTGGGGACCCCAGCAGCCCCATCTCACCTCATGGAGTGCATGTCCCCGCACAACCAGGCTCAGTCGGGACATGCTCAGGGCACAGTTTCCCCCCAGTGGGTTCCAAGTGCAGGCAAGAGTCAGGAGCTCGCCTGCACAGCCCGTGGGCCCCTGTAACCCAGTGGTGGTGTGTCTGTCCCTGTGGGCGTGCAGTGAGCCTGGTGGTGCAGTGGGTGGACGTCACACGGCTGGAGAAGAACGCCACCCTGCTCTTCCCTGAGAGCATCCGTGTGGACACCCGGGACCAGGAGCTCTTCTTCTCCATGTTTCTCAACATCGGTGAGACCTTCAAACTCATGGAGCAGCTGGCCAACCTGGCCATGCGGCAGCTGCTGGACAGTGAGGGCTTCCTGGAGGAGAAGGCGCTGCCCCGGCCCGCGCGGCCGCACAGGAACATCTCAGCTCTGAAGCGGTGTGTTGCCCCAGGGTGGAGGGCCTGCGGGAAGGGGGCAAGTAAAGGTCTGATTGCAGGAGGGCACCAGCAGATTTGCAGAGGGTTTGTCCTAAAAGGAATGTTCTTTCTCGCCACCCTGTGATAGTGAGCTCCTTGGTTTCAGACTGAAAGCTGAGGCACAGAGAAGTTGAGTAACTTGCCCAGGGCCTCTCAGCAAGTTAGCAGTGGAGCCAAGATATAAGCCTGCAGCAGGCTGTCAGCCTATCTCCCCATCACTGTCAGGGCACCTCCAGAGGCCACTCTGGTGGGCTTTGGTAACCAGGTTCCAGGGTATATGGCCTCCACCCCATATGATTGACAGCTCTTTTCAGCACCCCTTGGCCAGTGGCTCCTCATAGCCATGGCCCTGGGTCCAAGCTTAGGGCTAGAGTGTAGCCAGGGAGATCTGAGGTATCTGCCACCCTGTCTATGGGGATTAGTAGACAAAGGGACAAATAATGGTGACGAGCCCCACTGGAGCATTTCTGTTTGAACTCCTCAGTTTTAGCTTCATGGGCAATCCACAAGGCTGGCAGGAATGCCAAGGTTCCCTGAGCCTCTGGCTCCCACAGCCAATTCACACTTATGTACTCAGAGACCATGGCCCAGGCCCAGAATCTGGGGTTCACCTTCAGGACCGGAACACTGTCCAAAGACATGACTCTCCTGGTGCGAGTGGTGGGGTAGCTTTTGGGACCTTCTGGAAAGAAAACGGGCAGAGCAAATACTCGATAGTCTCTGGCACTGTCCATCAGGGTGTGTCCTCCAGGGGATGCTGGGATGGCTCAGCAGATTGAGTGCTTGTCTTGCAGCCCCCAGAGACTGAGATTGAATCCTAGCCCCGGCCCGTATGGACCTATATACTGAGCTGGGGTGTGCTTCCCATGCAGGAGCTCTCCAGTTCGGTTCTCACCGGGGTGAGCTCTGTGTTGGAGGCCCCTGGCCCAGTTCCTGTCCTGTTCAGCCCTGTGCCCACCTGTGTGGAATGAAAGTATGTTGAAAACTAGTAACGTACAACTATGGAGACCACTCTGGGCCGGCCCTCCCCCTTCTCTCTTTCTTTCTGTCAAAAACAATAAAAATAAATCAAAAAAAGGGAAAGCCGGGATGGCTCAGCGGGTTAAGCGCTCGCTTTGAAGCCCCGAGGACCGAGGATCAAATCCCAGCTCCGGCCCAGGTGGACCCATATGCTGAACTGGGGTGTGCTTCCCGAATGCGGTGAGGCTTCCAGTTCAGTTTTAAAAAAAATCTTTTGGGGAAGCTGGGATGGCTCAGCGGGTTAAGTGCTCGCTTTGAAGCCCCGGGGACCGAGGATCAAATCTCGGCCCCAGCCCATGTGGACCCATATGCTGAACTGGGGTGTGCCCCCAGTTCAGTTCTTGCCGGGGCCTATGTGGGAGCCCCTGGCCCAGTTCCTGCCCTGCGCAGCCCCGAACCCACCTGTGGAGTGAAACCATATGGAAAACTAATGCTGTCAACTATGGAAACTGCTCTGGGCCGTCCCCCTTCTCTCTGTCTCTGTCTCTCTGTCTGTCAAAATCAATAAAATAAATCTTTAACAAAAAAAGGTGTGTCCTCCAGGCCCTACTCAGGCTGCTGGTGGCCCCTGTGGGACTGGGGAGAGAAATATGGTTACAGGGTCAGAGCCACTGCTGGGGTGAGAAGCAGGGTGCCAGCCCGCTGCCTCGCACAGCCATGGGGCAGATGAGTGTGTTCTAAATCAAACAATTTTATACCTGCCTATTGGGAGGTCCTTATCATGGTTTCTAGGTGGGGCTGGGTCTTCCCAGTGAGAAGCCATAGGGCTGCTGCAGGGACCCCCTGGGCAAGTGACATGTCACATCCTGTCAGCCTCCAGGTGTCCTCCCACAGCCATCAGGCCTCCCGGGGCATCTTGTTTGCTGACCACTCCTATGCTGGTCATATGAATGTCCCACATTTTACTTGGCCACTTAAGGTGCATGTTTTATTGAACTCTTAAGATCTGTGGGCATGAGTTGCTCATGGGAAGACCCCATAGAGCCCAGATCCGATGTGGAAACCCAACTTTTGTGCCCTTTCCTCCCACCTACACCGTGGTTTCCCAGAGATCTAGATGCTCGAGCCAAGAACGAGAGCTACCGGGCCACATTCCGGTTGCCCGGGGATGAGCATCTGGATGGCCACACAAGCTGCACCTTGTGGACGCCATTCAACAAGCTGCACATCCCCGGCCAAATGTTCATCTCCAGCAACTACATCTGCTTCGCCAGCAAGGAGGAGGATGCCTGCCGCCTCATCATACCCCTGCGGGAGGTAAGCACCCAGCCCCCCACTTAGCATTCAGTGGTAGGCACATGGAGGGTGCGTGGCAAGTCAGCACCTGCCCTGTGCCAGGCCCCTCAGGAGTGGGGCTTTGGTGTGCCAGGAGAGCTCACACTGGGACATAAGGAAACTTTAGGAAGGACCCACATCTCCATAGCCAGTCTTCAGGGAGTGTCCCTCAGTCCTGCCTTCCTGGTCTGTAGCTGGACTTTGGCAAAGCCCTGCTTTGACCCTGCCTGGAAGTTGCTGATCCCACAGCAGCCCAGACATGTCACTCTCAGAGGCCACCTCACTGTTCTTTTCCAACACCTGCCTCAGGCTCCACAGTGTCATCGGAAGTCGGTTCTCACCTGGTGGGGTTCGTTCTCATCTATCAGAGGTGGAGGCCCTTTGTCCTGTGCTGCAGTGAAGAATGTGGACAGTGAGGGAGAAGCCCTCGCCCAGGTAGAAGGCTCTGACCACAAGGTCAGGGCTAGTCTCAAGCTTCCCTTTTCCTCTTGGCCCAGCAGGTCAAACTGGCTGAAGCACAGTGAGGGTCTAAAGTTATAGCCTAGATGACAGTATTTTGATTTTATTAAAAACCTAGAGAACTTCTTGGAATTTGTACAAAGCCCTCAAATTACAAGTATAGCTGTGAACAGGTGTGGGGTAATGTGCCACCTCAGTTCCCCAAGAGAAGTCAGAGGCAAAGGACTCGAAAAGCCACAGCTCTAGGCTGAAGGGCTCAGAGGTAACCGTTGACCCCACACTCTCTGGCACCAGGTCCAGGGTTTGTCCTGGGCGCTGTACTGACATGGCCCTAAGGCCTGAAGGCCAGCTGCTGTGTCTCCTTAGGCCCCAGGTCTGTTCAGCCTGATGTTTCTGATGGCAGAGTGCCAGCTGAGCGGGGAGCAGGACTGTCTCGTGCTCTTGGGGGGGCGCTGTGGCTTGTCTGCATGGAGGCTCAGCCCCGTGCTGTCTGATGCTCCAGTTCCCAGCCAGACAGGTCACAGGGCCCGTCACTCAGAGCCAGCTGCACTCATGTATCTGGGGGGGCTCTTTAATTTGCATATCCAAGCATGCTCTTCTCATCCCACCCTGCGCAGCTGGTGCCCCTTCCCTCCACTCAGGTGAAAAGTGGGGGCCACCCTTGATTCTGACCTGGCCTCATTCCTGCGTCCTGACTATAGCACATCCCTTCCTCTCTACGGACACCATCATCTGCTTGGGTCACCTCAGGAGTGTCCTACCTGCACCTAACCCCTAAGACCCATCCTCTCACAGTAGCCAGTGCAATTTAAAACATTGGGCAGAGCATGTCAGCACCCTCTGTGGAATCCTCCAGCACCTTCTGTAATGAGATGTATCACCAACTGCCTGGGTACCTGTGTGATCCTGAGTGAGCCCTTCACCTTCTCAGTTCTCAGCTCACATGCACAGATGTGTGCATGAGCACATTTATACATGTGAACATGTGCACGCATATACATCACACACTTGTATACATGCACACATGTACTTGTACACATACATACACCTGTGCATGCACTCACACAAACACGTCCCACTTGCATACATCTACACACATGCATTCACACATATGCACATAAACATACCACACACATCTACATGTAACGTGCCCCTACACACAAGTATATGCACATATGGTGGTACATGTACACACACCATTCCCACATGCATGCATTCATGTGCACACATACATGCCTCACAGACATGCACGTGCATGTATGTACACACACACACCACACACTCATACACGTGTATGCATACACATACACACATATCACGCCCCTGCTTGCCTAGCCTCTCCTTGTCTATTAGGCCAGCCTGGTATCTCCTCGGGTTGCTAGGCCTCTGCCGCAGCTCCTACCCTCACTGCACCAGCTCTCAGCTTAGTGCCACCTCTCCAGAGGAGTCTTCAGTGCAGAGCACCCCAGTGACTTCCCAGATGGTCCTATCAGCCCCACTGCCCCAGTGACCGTTGTTTAGCTTTCATAGCCATTGTCTGCAGGGCTGCAGGCTCTGCAGCGGTGCCCCTAAAAGCTTGTCCTATGCCCTCCACACCTGTGCTGCTCTGTCCACGTACCTGGGGGTCAGAGCCAGGCCCTGGTCAGCCAGGTCAGCAATGTTCTGGCACCTAGAGCTGACGACAGCTATGCAGGTGGGCTGCCTACTGAAGTTCAGAGCAATGGAAGGACTGGCCAGTACCACCATCCTCAGGACAGTCCAGTGGGGCTGATATGCTCACCCCCAACAACAGGTGAAGAAACAAGGCTTAGACATACAACCTGCTTATGGCATCCAGTGGCAGAGTCAGCATGTGAACACAGTGGGCCCAGCGTCTGTTCACTCACCATACCTGCCTGGGGTAGGATGGCCTGAGGGTGCTGTGCTTTCACCAACCCAGAACCTTCTGGCTTTACATCCCCAGATATAGAAACCCATTGTTTTTGCCTTGCCAGGTGACCATTGTCGAAAAAGCTGACAGCTCCAGTGTCCTGCCCAGCCCTCTGTCTATTAGCATTAAGAACAAGATGACCTTCCTGTTCGCTAACCTGAAAGACCGTGATTTCTTGGTTCAGAAGATCTCTGACTTTCTTCAGAAAACACCATCCAAGCAGGCAGGTAGCAGCAGCTCTGGGAGGAAAGCCAGTATCCAGGACCTGGACGCAGCGGTAAGAGGGTGCCTGGGGAGCTGTGGGGTGGGAGTCAGGGCCAGGCGAGAAGGGCAAGCAGCCCTGTGGTACCTGGCATGGGTCTCAGTGGGTAGCGTCCGCCTGGGTTCAAGGTGGAAAGTCTGACTGGGCCCCTGTCTCAGGTGTCCAGCCACACACGCTGCCTTAGGCTACAGGCCTCTTTACATGGCATACCCCCCAGTCCTCCTGAGCATCTCCCACCTGCTTCAAGTCCAATTTTAGGGGACAAGCCTTCTCTGACTAGACCTGCCACCCTGGGAGCCACACTGTAGGCTCATCCAGCTCAGGAGCTCAGGTTCATGACCTGGCCTTTCTCCTGTCAGTCTTTTGGTCTGAAATTCATACAGGGAAAGAATTCCTTTAAAAAAAAAAAGATTTGGGGAAGCTGGGATGGCTCAGTGCGTTAAGTGCTCACTTTGCAGCCCTGGGGACCGAGGATCGAGTCCCGACCCCAGCCCATGCGGATCCATATGCTGGAGAGTGACCCCAGTCGGTTCTCACCAGGGTGAGACCCCGGCCCAGTCCTGCCCCGTGCAGCCCCGCGCCCACCTGTGGAATGAAACTATGTGGAAAAACCAATGATGTGCAACTGTGGAGACTGTTCTGGGCCCTCCCACTTCTCTCTGTCTCTGTATCTATCTATCTCTATCTCTCTCTCTTTCTTTCTCTCTTTCTCTCTTTATCTCTTTCTCTCTATCCTTCCCTCCCTCCCTCCCTCCCTCCCTCTCTCTCTCTCTCTGTCAAAAACAATAAAAAGAAATCTTTAAAAGAAAAAGATTTATTTTTGTTGTCTTGGGAGAAAGAGATTGAGAGAAGGGGGGAGCAGAGCAGTCTCCGTTAATTGTACATCATTAGTTGTGACATGGTCTCATTCCACACAGGTGGATGTGGGGTTGCATGGGGTGCGAACTGAACTGGGAGCCTCCCACATGGGAGGCAAGAACCTTCACCACCACCTCAGCAGTTACTAATTGTGCCACAATTCAGCATATGGGGTTGCGCATGCTGGGCTGGGATTTGATCCCCAGACCTTGTGGTTGCAAGACAAGCGCTCAACCTGTTGAGCTATCCCTGCATCCCCTAACCCCATTTTAAAGACAGAACTGCAATTTTATTATTATACCAACAATGTTAACAAGAATTTCTGAATATCAAATCCTTCTATTCACATTTTCCCAAATGTAGATGTACTTTTTACACTTTAATCACTGGAATTAAGGGTACCCATAGGTCACACATTATGGTCAGTTGAAAAGTTCCTTAAACATTTTATTTGTAGATTTCTGCACACAGGAGCACTCTTCCCATCCCTCTCTCTATTCTCCCCTCTCCCTCGCCCTTCCCCACTCTTGCACTATTTTGTTACCAGAATTGGGTCATTTGTGCTGTAGGGTTTTTTTACTGCATCCCCCTATTTTCTATAAGTTGGTGGAAGAGTGGTGAGACCCAGATCAGATTACCGTAAGTTTCAATTGTTTGTGTTCTGAGGGACAGGTCTACTTGTAGCAGAATTGAGGTGATGTATACTTCCATCAAAAGGTGTACATTCAACACCTGGTCATCTTGTCATGCTGTTACCTGTCATTGATGAACATTGCCCAGATCCAGCTATTCACTGGGGATTCCAAGATGGTAGCACTCTAATTTTGTCATTCCTTCTGTTTATTAGCTGGAATACGCCCATAAAGAGAAACTTCCCCTCACCAATTATTTAGTGACCCTGAAGCCCAGTTGACATAGGAAAGGGAAAAGAAATCTTTTATTCTTTCCTGTTCTTCACAAACTGTTAATGAGTTAGTTGTCTAGTATCCTCCAAATATGACCAATTCACTTTTTATGTTTATATTTTAGTACAATTATGAACTTGGAGATTTAAGTAACTTGATGTGGTTTTTTTTTTAAGATTTATTTTATTGATTTTGACAGACAGAGAGAGACAGAGAGAAGGGGAAGGGCCCAGAACAGTCTCCTTAGTTGTAAGTCATCAGTTTTCAACATGGTTTCATTCCATACAGGTGGGCGGGTGCTGCGCAGTGCGGGAACTGGGCTGGGGGCCTGCTGCATGGGAGGCACATCCCCTCGAGCCAGGGGCCAAACCGGTGGGGGCGAGAACCGAACTAGGGGCCTCCCACATGGGAAGCACACCCCAGTTCATATGGGTCCGCATGGGCTGGGGTTGGGATTCGATCCTCTGTCCCTGGGGCTTCAGATCTATCACTTAACCTGCTGAGCCAGCCCAGCTTTCCCATCTCAGTTCATCTGGACCAGAGGGAGCTTATTTAGGTTGGCACCTGTGTCTGTTTCACACAACCCTGGCCATGTTTGATCACTTCCTTGCTTCCTGGTATGACAAGATGTGTGTGCTGTTAGGCTCTGAGATTGTGAAAATACTTCATGATTAGAAGAGTCTATATACAAATCAGCAGCTTTGCAGGGCCCACATTCCCACTGGGTAGCATTGGAACTGAGTGACGGCACATGTCCTTCAGCTCCCCAGACCTCCACCTAACCTGGCCCATGAAGGCCTTTAAATTTTCCACCCCTGTAATTAATGCTCACTGAGTTATTGAGTAGATAAAGATTGGATGGGAAGGGGCTTGGTGGAATCAGTGTCCATTAGAAATTAAGGAGGATATCTTAGAGGAGATTGGTCTTGATCTGGGATTTCAAGAAAGAGTAAGATTGGATTGGGTGAAAAGGGACATAAGAGGACCTTTCTGCTGCCTTCATGAGGCCCAGCACCACTCAAGACCGGGCCTGATGGCCAGAGTAGGCATGGACCCATGGCCCCTTAGGGACACTCAGCGTTCATTCATCCAGCACATTTCTGTTGCATTCCCGATAGGTGCCAGCTACTACTCTAGGCACTAGGAATGGAGCAGTGAACAGAGTAGACAAAATGCATGTCTTATGTGCTTATATTCTGGTGAGAAAGACAAGACAGTAAGCAAATCAGTGCCCTAGTATGTTAGGTGGCGATGGGGGCCATGGATGAAGGGATTAGGAGTGCCAAGAGGAAGTGGAGGCCCTGATCAAGTGGCATTGGAGCAGGAACCGGAAAGAAATAAAAGAAGCCATAAAATGTCTAGGGAAAAGAAGATGGGAGGCAGAGGGAATAGCAGGTGCAAAGGCCTGGAGGCCAGGTTGAGTGAACTGGGCTTCGGCTATTAAGATGAACAGAGACCAGGTGTAGGAAGTAAGGTTAGAGATTGAAGCAAGAACAGAGCAGGTTAAGCCCGTAGGCCCTTGTAAGCACTTTAGCTTTGAGTGTGAGTGAGAAGGAAAGCTGTGGAGGGTATTGCCGAGAAGAAAGACACAATCTGCTTGTGTTTTAATAGAATTATTCTGGCTGCTATGTTGTGAATAGATTTGTGGTACAGCTATCCAATACAGTAGCCACAGGTGGCTTTGGGCAGTGAAATGCTGTTAGTCCAAATTGAAATGTACTATAAGCATAAACTGCACACCAGAGGTTGAAGATCTAGCGTGAAAAAGAGAACATAAACTATCTCAATAATTTTTTTATATTGATTCCACTTTGAAATGGTAATATTTTGGCTATATTAGATTAAATAAAATATATTAATATTAAAAGTAATCTCACCAACTTCTTTCATGTTTTTTAATGTGGCTACTAGAAAACTTTAAAGTACACATGTGGCTGTTGTTATATTTCTCTTGGACAGTGCAGGACTTGAGAGTGGCAAGGATAGAAACAGACAAGTTGGAAGGTTGTGACAGTCCCTAGGACACAAGGTGATAGAGCCTTGGTTGAGGGAGGTAACAGTGTGGTTGGTGAGAAGTGGTCAAATTCAGGATATATATACTTGTAAAATACACATAAAATTTACCATCTCAACCATTTTTAATTTTATAGTTCAGTGGCATTACCGGTAAGTACATTCATATTGTTGTGCAATCATCACCACCATACATCCACAGAACTTTTTTCATCTCGGAAAATTGAAATTCTATACCCATTAAACACTGTTTATTACCCAACCCCAAACCCCTGGTAAACACATTTTATTTTCTGTCTCTGTGAACTTGACTACTATGTACCACATGTAAGAGAAATCATACAGTATTTATCCTTTTGTGACTGGCTTATTTTACTCAGCATAATATTTTATTGTACATATACTACATTTTATTTATTCATTTATCTTTTGATAGACACTTGGGTTGCTTCCACATTTGGGCTATTTTGAATGATGCTGCTATGAACGTGAGTGTACAAATTTCTCTTCAAGACCCTACTTTCAGTTCCCTTGGAGATAAGCCCAGGAGTAGAATTGCTGGGTCAAATGGTAATTCAGTGTTTAATATTATGAGGAATTACCATATCATCTTCCACATTGTGTGCATCATTGTACATTCCTACCAGCAATGCAAAAGGGTCCAATTTCTACCCTCCCGTGCCAACACTTATTATTTTCTGATTCTTTTTTTTTTTTTTTTTTTTGACAGAGAGAGAGACTGAGAGAGAGAGATACAGAGACAGAGAGAGAACTGAACTGGGCAAGCTCCCAGTTCAGCATATGGTTCCGCATGGGCCGGGGCCGGGATTCGATCCCCGGTCCCCGGCACTCTTAACCCACTGAGCCATCCCAGCTTCCCCTGATTCTTTTTTTTACAATAATCGTTCAATGGGTACGATGTGATATCTCACTGTGGTTTTGATTTGCATTTCTCCAATGATTAATGATGTTTAGCATCTTTTCATGTCTTTTAGACATCTGTATATCTTTTAAGATTTATTGTTTTTGTTTTTTTGGTGTGTTTTTTTTTATTTTTATTGTTTTTGACAGAGAGAGAGAGATACAGAGACAGAGAGAGAACTGAACTGGGGGCACCCCCCAGTTCAGCACATGGGTCCTCACAGGCCAGGGCTGGGATTCAGTCCTGGGTCCTGGCGCTGCAAAGTGAGCGCTTAACACACTGAGCCATCCCGGCTTCCCCTAGGGCTCTCAATTCTTTCCATTCTACTGGTCTATCTACCTGCCTTTACACAGTTTCACACTGTTTTGATTAATGTAGCTTTGTAGTAAGTTATTAAACCAGGAAGTATGAGACACCCAACTTAGTTCTTGTTTTGGCTAGCCAAGATCCCTTGAAATGAATTTTAGGATTTATTTATCTATTTCTGAAAATAATAATTAGTGTCATTGGGATTTTTTTTTTTTTTTGATTTTTTTTTTTTGCCATTTATTTATTTATTTATTTATTTTATTTTTATTGTTTTTGACAGAGAGAGAGAGAGAGAGAGAGAGAGAACTGAACTGGGGGAGCTCCCAGTTCAGCATATGGGTACGCAAGGGCCGGGGCCGGGATTCGATCCTCAGTCCCTGGCGCTGCAAAGTGAGCGCTTAACCCACTGAGCCATCCCGGCTTCCCCGTCATTGGGATTTTGATAGGGATTTCACTGAATCTCTAGATCACTTTGGGTAGTAGATGTCTTACTAATCAATATTTTAATCCATGAATATGGTATGACTTTCCACTTATGTGTTTTAATTTCTGTCAGCAATGTTTTGTAGTTTTCATTGTACAAGTTCTTCACCCCCATGGCTGTTTATTCCTAAGTGTTGTATTCTTTTTGGTGCTATTTTAAATGGAATTGTTTTCTTAAATTCCTTTTTGGATTGTTCTGGGTTAGTTTATATGAAATATTCTGAAGATAGATTTGAGGGAACTGATGGATTACATATGGGGAAGAAGAAAGGGAAAGAATCAAAGATGACACAGTGGTGTAGGCTAAGCAGCTTAAAGAACAGAATCACCATTTAATGACATGGGGAAGATGCAGGAAGAGCAGGTTGGGAAGAATTCAGTTTTAGATGCATGAAGTTTGAGGTCAGGTATAAGGAGAACTAGAACCTGACCATAGGACATGGCAAACAGAGGCCATGGTGGCCTTAACAAGAGTTGTTCAGTGAAAGGTAAGTAAAATGGACATACAATGCGCTGTACATACCAAAAGAGTAGAGTTTGATGGGTTTAACAGGTATTCCCTGTGATACAGTACAGTTGTGGAGAGATTTCTCGTGCAGGGAACACAGGGTGAAGTGCTGTGGAAGGGGTCCAGCACCGCCCAATCAGAGCTGACAGGAGGGCACCAGGGCAGACCCCAGCCCAGACTGGAACTTGCAGAGGGAGCTTACTGGTGCACGAAGCTGAGAGGTCATGCAGTGGCCACCTGTCATCAGAGCCACCCTCTGCCCACTGGACATGGCTTCCTGCCAGCAAAGCGTCGTCCCTGGGCTTTGTGTGGTGCCAGGATGATGGAGGCCCCAGCATCATCCTTGGCTCATCTTGTTCCCTATAGCATTACCACTACATTTCCGTGGTGGTGACTGGGTAACACAGTACCCCAAGCCCCCTTCGGCTGGCAGTGGGAAATGCTAATTAATTAGCTCAGCGCCATCAGCCCAGACCTCTGCAAAACCCACAAAGCATTGAGTGGAGAGAGATTGCCTCCACAGGAACATAGGAAACTGCTGCTGGCAGAAAGGGAAGTAGATTCCAGGGAGCCAGTAACCACTGTCCACCCAAGAGCCATGCTTTTCCTGCCTATGGGTGCTCAGGGAGGGAGCTGAGGGGAGAACCCAAGTGCGTACCAGCTCTAGACCACCTGACCCCCCAGGCCAGGGACAAGCTCCCTGTACAGGCTATTGCCCATGATGGCAAGCTCGCAGAGCAGTCCAATCCATAAGCCATAAGCAGGGGCAGGTGTCAGATGTCACCTACACTGTGCTTGAAGTGGCTTAGATACTGGTGCTTCCCTGAGGAGATGGAGTCAGGCTAGGAATGGACCTATTTGCCCTGCTGGCAGGGTGAGGCCCAGAGGCAGGGGTTCCAGAAAGCTAGGGAAGAACCCTGAAGGTCACCTTACAGATCTTTATACTTGATGCCCCCTTTCCTTCTGCCTGCCCGTCTCAGCACCCACCGGGGGACCACCGCCATAGTGAGGACCCTGTGGGTCTGAAAAGGGCAGGGCCTGCTGTCAGCCTTGGTCCTGTGCTGTGTAGCCGGCTTCTGTTCCACTTCCTCTGTGTGGCTTTCTGTTCAAGCTCCACAGGATCCCCAGGGCTCTTTCCCAACAGTCCCAACCTTAGCAAACCACTGTGGCCAGGGGCCTGGGGACAATCAGGGCAGATGCCGTCAGCAGGCATGCCTACAAGGTCAGCCTGGTGCATTCCAGAGGCTGGAGCAGGGATGGTGTTGTCCCTGGAAGCTGCAGCCAGGACCTGGGGGTCCGTGAGCCAACTTCTTGGGCTTTCTTCTGTTCTGACCCTGACCCCACTGAGAGGTTCTGACCAGGTGGACCCCAGAACCAGAGCCAGCATGGGTGGGCTTGGTGAAGAAGGACAGTGTAGGTGTCCAGCTGGCCAGCAAGGCCTCCTGCTCAGTCAGACCAGGTGCCCACCCCCATCTCAGGCAGTGACTGAGTACCAATCGTAGGCCCATGGGCTCGGTGCTGTCACTCCCATGTTGTCCTTTCCAGGCCTCACCAGCTCATCAGGAGGCATCAAGGCAGCCTGCCAGCCCGACTTCCCGCCCACAGGGGGCGCCCACCACTTCCCAGAGCCTGCTCAATCTCTTTCAGGGAAACGCACCTATAGAGCACCTGGGAGCCAAGGGGGTAAGCTGGGGCGTGGCTTCATCCCTGTGTGGGCCCAGGCCGGGGTGGTACAGCCAGCCTGCACTCTGCCTTCACACTGCCTTGGGTTGGGGCCGACCATGGGAGGTGCTGTCCCCACGGGCCCCAGGCCTCTGCCGGGAGGCCCCCCAAGCCTGCTACCTGAGGGTGATGGTGCGGTGTTCAGCCAAGGTCGGGCAAGCCCTTAGAAGTCTGAGCCACTAGGTGGGGGAGGAAGAGGCAGGAGACCCTGACACTGGCTGCACCCACAGGCCCCATTTGCTCCCCCAGGCCAAGGAAAAGATGAAGGAGGAGTCATGGCACATCCACTTCTTCGAGTATGGGCGTGGTGCGTGCATGTACCGCACAGCCAGGACGCGGGAGTTGGTGCTGAAGGGCATCCCCGAGAGCCTCCGTGGGGAGCTGTGGCTCCTCTTCTCTGGTGAGCTTCCTGGCCTTGGCCACCATGGCCCTCAGCCTTCATGGAGGAGCTCAGCTGACCCTTGGACAGCCTCCCAAGTCAGCCAGGCAGGAACTGCCAGCCCTTTACAGGAAATGGGGATCTCCGCTGTGAGGGGGCATGTGTAGGCCCATGCCAGGAGGGCATCCTAGGGAGCAGACACCAGTGGGGCAGGGGCGCTGTTGCCAGGGTGGCACCTTTCCACCCACAGCAGCCTGAGGCCTCCTTTCCTCAGAGCAAGTTCTGACAACAGTCACACCCTTGGCCATGCAGGCAGTTTCAGGAGGAGGGCAGTCGGCCATTGGAACTTGGATGGGGTGACCCCTCCAAGGAGCTGTCACAAAGGAGCATTTGCCTCACACCTTGTAACTGACCCCAAAGTTCTACTCTGTAGTACATTGATGCCTCCAAACTGCCCTGTCATTGCCCCCCAAAGTCCCAGGGAAGGAGGAGAAAGACAGCTGGCAGCTGTGTCTCCACAGGGGCCTGGAATGAGATGGTGACTCACCCTGGCTACTATGCTGAGCTGGTGGAGAAGTCCATGGGGAAGTACAGCCTGGCCACAGAGGAGATTGAGCGAGACCTCCACCGCTCCATGCCTGAGCACCCCGCCTTCCAGAACGAGCTGGGGATCGCTGCCCTCCGGCGGGTGCTGACTGCCTATGCTTTCCGAAACCCCACCATCGGCTACTGCCAGGTAAGGGAGCTCATCGGGGGCCCAAAGACAGCATCGCCCACCAGAGGCTCTCGGGAGCAGGTCCCCATGACCCTGGGCCTGAGTGCTGGCCTCACACCTTCAACTGCTCTGTTCCCCATTCCCCAGGAAAAGCCTGCCCATAGAAAAAGATGTAATTAAAAACAATGTGAATTGCTTTCATTCATTCCATGCTATATATTTAGTTGTCTTCTGTGTGCTTCTGATCTGGGTCCTGGAGGCATTTGATTATTTAATGTGTGGGATAATACACACATAACATAAAATGTAACATCTTCAGTGTTTTTAAGTATACAGTTCAGTGGTATTAAGCACATCCTTGTACAGCCCTCGCTACCCTCCACCTCCAGAACTCTTCCATCTTGTAAAACTGAAACTCTGTCCCTATTAAACAACTCTCCTAATTACCCCTGGCAACCACCCTCTATGCATTGACAGCTCTTGGAACCTCATATTAAATGGAATCATCCAGTATTTGCCCTTTTGTAATTGGCTTATTTCATTAGCCTAATGTCCTCAAGGTTTGTCCATGTTGTACATGTGTCAGAATCTCCTTGCCTTTTAAGGCTGAATGATATTCCATTGTGTGGATCAACCCCATGGTGTGCATTCATTCACCCATCGACAGACACTTGTGTTGCTTCCACCTTTCGGCTGTTGTGAGCAAGCTGCTATGAACCTGGGTGTACAACATCTCTTCCAATCCCTGCTTTCAGTTCTTTGTGTATATATACCAGAAGTAGAATTGCTGCCCATATGGTAATTCCATGTTTAATTTTTTGAGTAATTGCCATAGCATTTTCCATAGGAGCTGTACCATTTTACATTCCCACTAGCAGTGCACAAGGCTTCCAATTTCTCCACGTTCCCACCATCACTTGTTATTTTATGTGGTTTTGATAGCAGCTGTCCTAATGGTGTGAGGTATCATCTCATTGGGGTTTTGATTTGCATTTTTGGTGGCATTTGATTGTAAATCTAGTGAGTATTTTCCTAGCCGGGTCAAATAGCTTTCTATTTCCTATAGACTGCATCTGGATTTCAGAACTGCAGGCCAACTCTCCAGAAACCACTTTCTGTAGGGCCAATTCTTCATGACATCTTAAAGCTAGTGTGCTGGCTTTAAATCATTTTTATGATAATTTGTCACCACTGAAGCACTATGTGGGGTCCTATTCTTGTAATAGCTTCCCAGCAGCTGTGTGGCCTTCACACACAGCTCGCTCACACGCCCACCTGTACCTGAGTCATACCTCCAACACCAGAAGAAATACCATGTTTCATGTCCAACTTCTCACATTTCCAAGTGCCCACTGACCCAATTTGGGGGACTTGGTTGCCTCTTTTTGTCAAATTGATTTCCTACAAATTGTTTTGGTGAATTACGTGGAGCCAGGTAGGATGGTTTGTCATCACCAGACTTGCTTATAAAGTAAAGCCCTATGGATGGGGGGCACCGCGCCTTGGGGTCCAGCTCCAGAGTCTCCCCTCACCACGTCTGTACCCACAGGCCATGAACATCGTCACCTCCGTGCTCCTGCTCTATGGCAACGAGGAGGAGGCCTTCTGGCTGCTGGTGGCCCTGTGCGAGCGCATGCTGCCTGACTACTACAATAACAGAGTGGTGGGTGAGTGTCTGCTGCCCTGTGGCTCCCGCCCAGCAAGCCCCACACATGAGCCCTCAGGCCTCGAGCACCGGTCCCCACTGCACAGCTGCAAAGTGGAGAGCCAGAAGTGGCTGGCTGTCTCGCCAGACTTCCTGCCCATCTAGGAGCGGCTGGCAGGGAGAACTGTTACACATTTGGTGGTTTTTCAAAGTTGGCTTGGGGCCAAAATTTCCACTCATCTAACTTGTTAAACTTTTTTATTATGAAAATTTTCCAGCCTCACAACTAGAGCATGCAGTATTCTGTGTACCCTACTACCCAGCCCCACCTCTCCTGAGCTCTCATAGGAGAACCTGTGTAACGCTGTGGAAGTGCACTTGCTAATATATTACATTGCATATGATTGCATCTGTTCTTCCAAAATGCCCTCCCCCTGTTTGCTTTCGGGGGTTTCCACTCTTGGGGTCCTTTAGAATTGCATCTATTCAACACAGAAACCACCAAGGCCAATGTTATTAATACTTCTGATACTTCTAGGGAGAAATTCATGTTTCCCCAAAAGAAAATTCAGTATAGAGGAAGAAATTGTTCTTTTCACACAATGGTTTGAAAGCTGTAGGAAGAAAACTTGGAGGGTTTCTTCTTGTTTTCTCTGCCCACCTGGCTTCAGGCCCTGGTGTACGTGGCACTGCACCTCAGGCCCTGGGGCCCCACAAGAAGGCCTCTGAGCCCCAGGCTGGGCTCACCATACACTCCCTTGTGCTCTTCTTAGGGGCCCTCGTGGACCAAGGCATCTTTGAAGAGCTCACAAGAGACTTCCTGCCCCAGCTCTCCGAGAAGATGCAGGACCTGGGGGTGATTGCCAGCATCTCACTGTCCTGGTTCCTCACCCTCTTCCTCAGCGTCATGCCCTTTGAGAGTGCTGTGGTCATTGTTGACTGCTTCTTCTACGAGGGCATCAAGGTGGTCCTGCAGGTGGCCTTGGCCATCCTGGATGCCAACATAGAGCAGCTGCTGGGCTGCAGCGACGAAGGCGAGGCCATGACTGTCCTGGGCAGGTGACCGAGCCAGCCTCTCTCCTCCTGCCAGAGATCCAGCAGCAGAGCCCAACCCCTCACCAACCCTAAGCGCTCCTCAGTCCACATTCGGTGACCATGCCCACCAAGTGCCCAGCCAGGGCTAGAGCCACAGTGATGTGAGGACCCTCAGCCACTGCCCAGAGTCTTCGACTGGTTCTCATGCCCATCTCCCACACCAGACCCTTTGGGCCCCTCCTCAAGAACAGGGACCTGTGGTATGGGAGACCAACCACCCTCTCCCACCTGAACTTCAGGCCCATCCCAGAGAGCCTGGGAGGGCATGTGGTCCTGGCTGGCTAAAGTCAGGCCCTGTCCCAAGGCTGTGTGAAGCAGGTCCCTGCAGACACCACACAGCAGGGCTTCTCTCACACCCTTCTCCTGGGACACTCCTTTGGTCCCTGATTCTTCCTGGCCAGGGCAGGGACTCCCAACATCCCCAGGGACCCTCCAGAGGGAGGGAGCACATCCCTCCAACTGGAACAAAGTTCTCTCTTGGTGTGGGCAGACTCACCCCTGGGACTCCCAGAGGACAGCCTGGTTTCCTCAGTCAGTGTTCAGTCCTCGTGGGGGCCAGGTCTTCTCTCTGCTGCCTCTAGTGAGGATCCTCATTTGCCAAGGCTCATGTTCTGCCTGCCCTCTGGGAGGTTGCCCAGCTCTCAGCTGCTCCCTTGTTAATTAGGAGCTGTGCAAATGAGGTCTCTCTGCATCACTGAGCTGTGGGTAAGAAGCCCCTGTCACCAATGGGTGGTATAGATTTCTGTCATGTAACCCTTACAGATACCTGGATAATGTGGTCAATAAGCAGAGTGTTTCTCCACCTATCCCACACCTCCATGCCCTGCTGACCAGTGGAGATGACCCTCCCGCAGAGGTGGACATCTTTGACCTCCTAAAAGTATCATATGAGGTCAGCACTTACCAGGGCTGTTTGGCTAGGCCGCTCATCCAGGCCACGTGGGTGTGGGCACGGGTGTGGTGGCCATGGCACTGGTTGGCCCTCTGTTCTGTGGTTCTACCTTACCTCACAAGTCACCTCTGGCCGGTAGAAATTCAGCAGCCTGAGGGCCAACGACATTGAACAGATGCGTTTTAAACAGAGGCTGAAAGTGATCCAGTCCTTGGAGGATACAGCCAAAAGGAGTGTGGTATGATGGACCCAAGTTGCCAGTGGGGGCACAGGTCGGGTGGTGACCCAGCTGGGATCTGTCTTCAGACCTCCCTTGGGGTGGGGCAGGTACACAGCTCCCCAGTGCTACCTCATGTGGGCCTGGCATCAACTGTGGGTGCCAGTTGGTAGAAGTTGGGAGGAGAGGTCCAGGTCACTGTTTTCTGCTCATAAGTTGGTCATTGGGAAGTTTCCCTGATGCACCAGTGCCTATAGGCCAAGCATGATCTCTGCTCCACCCGGGCTTTTCCCTTGCCCTAGGTAGTGACATTCAGCCACTCTCTACCAACCCAGCCTCCTTGCCTCTGCCACCAGCCTTCATTCCCCTCATCTCTGGAAGGAGAATGTACTGAGAAGTTCTAGAACACCTTCCAAAGAGCCAGTGCAGGGTCTTTCCAGGGACATAGACAGTAGCCACTAGATGCCTGTCCCTCTATGTCTCTGACCATTCATTCAGAACAGAAAGCCCCCACAGTGCCCACCAGGAGGGAGTGTGAACTGAGTTGCAGATAGGTGATGAGGCCTGCCCTCCTGTGTATGGCTAGCTGGCCACAGTAAGAGGGCAGCTATGTTTTTGCCCTCATCCACATGGGGATTCCCTCAAGAGCATCTTGCTTTCACCGTGGCAGGAACTTCAGAATCCATCACTACATCCGTTTCTCTTCCCTTCTAGGTCCGAGCTATACCTGGAGACATTGGTTTCTCAATTGAAGAGCTGGAGGACCTTTACATGGTGTTCAAGGTGACAGCCAAAAGCAAGGGCAACACCAGTCCCCCAACCCAGCCCCCTGAGTGCATCATCAGTGCAGCAGCCTCCTGCCAAAAGAGAAGTACATTAAAGACACCCTCAGATGCAGCTACACAGAGCTCATGTAGAATTAATGCTTGGGATTTAGGCAGGACACTCTTCAGTGTCAGGTCCACTCACACAGAAGAGGGCATGCACTGGCTCATGGAACTAAGACGTCTAGGGATGCACAGCGTCAGGCAGGCTGCATCCGGGCACTCAGACACACTGCCAAGCTCCCCTACCTCAGGCATCCCCTGGACTGTTCTTCCTGCTGAGGGGCAGGACTGTCATCAGTAGTTCCGGGTCATCCTGTCCTCTAGGTAAACTCACTGAAAAGAGAATTTTCATTTCCAAGTGGATTTAGCAAAAAGCCCAGGGTTAGTTTTTGGACTGACTCAAATTAAGTGCTGTCACCACAGGAAAGTATTTGCTACTGGGCCAAAACTGGACCATATTCCTCCCCCATTGCTTGAGGATGGGGCAGGAGGGGCTTTCCAAGAAAATTTCAGGTGCTATGGCCGAAGAGGGGGACGGGTGCTGAAGACTAGGCACAAACAACAAAGTCCACACTGCCTTTCCGCTCTGGCCCATTCCCACCTGCCCCCAGCGCCCGCTGGTTCAACCCCTGAGGTGGCCACTGTTGCAGCCTTAGAGTCACCCCCCATAGCCCACTGTCGCCTGTCCCACCTTCCTCCCACATCTGAACAAGGGCTGCAATGCAGGAGGTCCCTACATGAGAGGCTGTGCCTCACTCAGTATCCCGACCAGGCCCTGCAGCCTTGGGTACAGGGGCAGGGTGGTCACACCGCCTGCCACCATCTCACCAGGCTGCGCCCCGCAGGCCAAGCACCTAGCGAGCCAGTACTGGGGGAGTGGCCGGCCCAGTGCCCTACAGCGGGACCCCAGCCTGCCCTACCTGGAGCAGTACCGCATTGATGCCAGCCAGTTCCAGGAACTCTTTGCCCACCTGGCACCCTGGGCTTGTGGTGCCCACACGTCCGTGCTGGCAGGCCGCCTGTTCCGGCTCCTGGACCGAAACAAGGACTCGCTGATCACCTTCAAGGAATTCGTGGCAGGGATGAGTGAGTGGCTTGGGCTGAGCAGAACCTGAGGCCCTTGATAAAGCCAGGGCCATGTTACACTGGGGCATATGAGGGGCCATTGGGGCCCCTTCCCCCCTCAGCCTGGGACTGCCCACAGCTGGGCCGGTAAGCCCCAGAGGAGAGCAAGCTCCAGAGAGCGGGAAGCCTGGATTCACTCCAGGACCCTCCTAGAGGAGTCGGGGCTGTGGGGAGGGGTCCACCAGACCCGCGGGGAGGGGCAGTGTGCAAATGCAGGCCAGTGGGGTTTGGAGCCCTCTTGCCAGCTTGTCTCCTCTCTGGCCTTCCTCCACAGGCGGGATGTACCATGGGGACCTGACAGACAAGCTCAAGGTGCTCTACAAGCTGCACCTGCCCCCAGGTGAGACCCTCTTGTCCTATTCCGTGGTGAGGGGCGCTCGCCTATTTAGAGCTGGAGCTGCAACACCCAAGGCACAGTCTTCTGGGAGCCTAAGCATAGTGGGGGCTCCCAGTCCCATACATAAGGGCTGAAGCCCAGCCCTTCTTGACCTGGGAGTAGCCATGCATCTCACCCAGGGACTAGGGTCCCAGTGAGCTGGGGACAACTTGACTGAAAACCCGGGAGGGGAGTCAGAGTGGAGATTCAGGTTTGGAATGAAGACCCCTTACATTCGTTAGCTTGTCCTTAACTTTCTCAAGTGTTCCTGTTTATCCCTAGAGGGTCTTCCTGGGGACTGTCAGGGCACTCAAGGTGGCCTGGGGAGTCTTGTGGCAATGAGCAGGGGTCGCTCCCCTGTAGCCATTCTAAGCAGGGCCCCAGCCTACTGGGTTGACTGACAGCATGATGGGGCAGCTGGTCCACAGGTGGGATGGATTTTGTGGCTGCTCACCTAGATCGGCAGGAATGGTCGTAAAGACGTTCATACAAGACAGGATCAACCGCATGCTCACAGGAGGGAACTGTGACCGGGCAGGTGAAAAGCCCAGCCCCGGGCTGTCTACTCTGGGGTCCCTGTGCCCTGCTCCAGGGCACCCTGGCATTAGCAGCCACCTGGGAGTCAGCCATTTGATTTGGGAATATGGGTGCCACACTCATCTCCAGAGGCTCTCACTTTGTTGGCTTGGGGTGAGGCCCAGGCAGGCATTTCTAAAGAACCTGAAACATTTCATAGAACATGAAAGTCCTGATCTTGACACAGGTATTCTCACCTGTAGCTGGTTTTTCCTTGTAACATGACAAGGAACAGTGGCCTCAGGGGCACCTGTATGGAAGTTGGTACCAGCCACCAGTGACTGCTGTGGGGGCGGCAGGGCTGGCAGAGCCTGCTGGGCAGGCAGCCAGAGGATGAGGGTGCCCAGGGCCACCCCCTCCGCACCTGAGCCACTTTGCCTCCCAGCTGCAAAGACTGGATTGTTACCTGGGACACATGTTATGTATTCAAACACAACATAAAGTTAAGAAAGTAGCCATAACCAGAAAACGGTGTTGCCATGTGCACTGTTACCACATGCCATACCAGTGGGGAACACCATGGGGGAGCCAGGCTTTGGTCCAGAACACAGGAGGCTGGCTTTGATGACAGTCATGTTCTTTCCTCCTGCTCTCGCCCTCCATTCTCTGAACACAGCCCTGAGCCCAGAGGAGGCCGAGTCAGCCCTGGAAGCTACCCACTATTTCACCGAGGACAGCTGCTCAGAAGGTGAGCACAGCCTTGAGGCCCACAAGGGCAGCCTGCAGCCCTGGGCAGGCTGGGAGCCCGCCTCAGTGGGGTGCCAGCAGGAAAGGGCCAGGGCGCTGCCTGCCTGTCCGGGTAGGTCCCCGTGGTGTTCTCACTTGTTTTTCTTCTCTGCCTCCTTGGACCCTGGCTCTCCCTCCCTCTGCCCTCTATTCCTCCTCCACTTTCTCTTCCAGCATCTCTTCTGGCTTCAGATCTGGATCTTTTCCTGCCCTGGGAGGCTCAAGGTCAGTCCCTGGGGAGCAGCGGTACTTCTCTGTGCTGGGCTTCCCCCATCCCTGAGCTTGGGCCCCATCTTCCTAACAGTTCCCATGGTTAGGAGGCCCGCAAGTTCTTGGTCCCAGGGACGCCTCCTGTGTGGCTAAGTCCTGAGAGGGACCCAGAGCCAAGCCACTCCTGTGGCCTGGAGGAGGAGGGGGCAGCCTCTGAGCTTGTCATGGGGTCATTGATGAGGACGCGCAGCATGGCAGGCCTGCGTGAGCACCAGGGTGTCAGCTCCATGTCCACATTCATAGGAAAAACGCAAGTGCTATCACTGCAACAGTGTGAAATAGAAACATGGATTTGGAGGTGCAAGAGAGTGGTGAGCGCTTTCCTTGGAAAATGTTTTTCATGTCCCACTCATCTTTTTCATTAGGGAAAAATGTGATTGTTGAGTACCTATTAAAAGTCATCCCTGTTCTGCATTTAAAGCCTGTTGGAGCATCAGCTCCAGGGGAGAGTTTTGGGCCTGGGCTTTGGCATCAAGCTGCTGGTGTGTAATGCTCTCACCAAACCAACCAAAACTCCACCCTAAAATTTCTCATGGGGCACAATACACACCAAGGATTATATACGGTACCCAAAAGAGAAATTAAAAATAGCATGTATCAAGATACTCAAAACAGCCCTGTTGACTGTGTCAGAGGCTTACTTGAATTTCACTGTGAAGCTTAAGGACCTTGATTTCAAATGTACAAACTAAAGAAGCAGATGTAC
This sequence comes from Craseonycteris thonglongyai, assembly GCA_004027555.1. Classification (NCBI taxonomy): domain Eukaryota; kingdom Metazoa; phylum Chordata; class Mammalia; order Chiroptera; family Craseonycteridae; genus Craseonycteris; species Craseonycteris thonglongyai. Next base: position 54,096 of record PVKE010002905.1, read on the forward strand.
CTGCTATGTTCAGAGCCTGGGCAGATGAAAGGCACTTTAGACTTGTCCCAGGCACATTCAAGAGAGGCCAGGGACGGGAGTGCAGGGCCCTGTCCTCAGATCTCATGTAGCCCCCAGGCAGCAGTTCTCCATTCCACAGTGAGAAGCCTGAGCCCAGAGAGGTGTGCCCTCCCTGCCACCACACAGCGGTAAGGCCCTTTCAGAGCCTGGGATGTTCCAACAGCCAGAGGTCCCCCCCCACTCAGAGCCACACTGCCTCAGGGAACAGGTGTGGGAGAGCTGGGTGGCCCACTTCTCCCCAAGTTCATGGTCACTGTAGGAAGCACAATGTGTGCCAGCTCCAGCAAATGTATCGCCTTAAGAAATACAGAGCTGGGAAGCTGGGATGGCTCAGTGGGTTGAGCGCTCGCTTTGCAGCCCCAGGGACCAAGGATCAAATCCCAGCCCCGGCCCATGTGGGCCCATATGCTGAACTGGGGTGTGCTTTCCATGCGGGAGGTCCCCAGTTCAGGTCTCACCCTCCAGTTCGGCCCCTGGCTGGAGGGGGTGTGTCTCCCACCCTGCATGGCCCCTGCCCACCTGTATAGACCAAAACCATGTCAGGAACTGATGACATACAACTATGGGGACTGCTCTGGGCCCTCCCCCTTCTCTCTGTCTGTCTCTGTCTCTGTCAAAAACAAAATAAATCTTAAAAAAGAAATACAGAGCTAAGCTGTATTTTTAAAATGCCTCTTCAACTGATGTGGCAGTCAAAGGTTGAATTGGTAATGAGAACCCCTCAAGGTGACCTTTTTCAACAGAGACTACAGAGATTAGTTCTCGAACTGTTTCTCCATAATGTGCATCATTGTGCACTTAAACACTGTGTGGTGAGGCCATTCTTTTGAAAGAAAGGAAGTGAAGGTTTGGAGGCTGTGGGGTTTAATGTAACCAGGTGGAGAAAGGAGCGGCCCGCTGCAGGGCCGTGGGCTGCCAGCCTGGGGCCCAGGTCTATTTCTGCTGGAGAGCACAGACTAGACTACTCAGGGGCCTCAGTTGTTTGAGTCATACCAGAAGAATGTTCTTCATGTTCTTTTTTCCAATCATCCAAAAGCACTGCAGCAGGAAGAGCAAGAGGGAGCTGGAAATGAGGACATCCAAGAAAAAAGAGAAGGTATGTAGAGACCAGGCTCCGCTGGTGCTGGTGGAGACCCCAGGGTTGGCAGGGTCTAGGCACCCCATCACTGCAGGAAAGCTCCCACCAGGGAAATGGCAAACCAGCCTGATGCAGCAGCTCTCCAGGTGGAAAGAGTGATACCGTGAGCTGCATGCTGGTCCATCAGCTGCCAGGGGAAGCCCTGCTTTCATCAGCCCCACCCTGAATCCTCTTGTTGCTATGAACACTCTTGGCTGTCACTGCCTCTCTCCGGGTGTCCTGCCAACCTCTCCCATTCATGCTGTCCTCTCTCCAGCATCCACATAGTTCTGTCACCATCTTGGGGAAGACACATTGGCCCATCTTCATTCACTTAGGTCAAACCCACATTAGCATAACCGAGGTATTCTTCCCAAATGCCAGGATTTTTTTTTATTTATATTTTTAAGATTTATTGGGGGGGGGTTGTTTGTTTGTTTTTGATAGAGAAGGGGGAAGGCCCAGAGTAGTCCCCACAGCTGTACATCATCAGTTTTCGACATAGTTTCATTCCACACAGGTGGGCAGTTGGTTGTGCAAGGCAGGAACCAGGCGGGGACCTCCCACATGGGAGGCACACCCCCATGAGCTGGGGGTCAAACGAGGAGCCTACCACATGGGAAGCTCACCCTGGCAAGACTCAAACTGGAGGCTACAACCCAGTTCAGCATATGGGCCTGCATGGGCCGGGATTCGATCCTTGGACCCCAGGACTGCAAAGCGAGCGCTCAAACCACTGAGGCATCCTGGCATCCCCAGCCAGGATGTTTTATAGAAGGGCCCAGGAAACTCCATGCCAGACAGTACCCAATTCTCTGCTACCAGCCCCCAACCCTTTCTCATTTGACAGATGCAGATTAATGTTTTTCTCCCAACTCACAGAGGAGAAGGAGACCAGCCCTCCTGACTGCCGGCACTACCTTCAAATGTGGGCCAAAGAGAAAGAAGTTCAGAAGGAGACCATTAAGGACCTTCCCAAGATGAACCAGGTAAGCCCCTCCAGAGCCTGTGACAGGCACTGGACCAGCTGAGGCCCCCCACCCGGCACCCCTAGATAGTGGGAATTCTCCTGCCTCCCTCAAGAGCCTGCTAGTCAGGTGGCAGTCAGAGACAATTCCACCAGGATAGGAGGCCAGTTACTTCAGGCCCTTGTTCAGGGTGATGTCTCATGGTGATGACTTGCTCACATTTAATCAGAATCCATGAACCAGAAAAGCACTGGAGAGGCTTGGCCTCGATAAGCAGAGACGGACATACCACCTTTTACAAGGAGATGGCATCACCTTGTAAAAGGTGCTCCTGCTCCCATCTAGCCCTCTATTCATCTGCTGGTCCCCAGGCCCGGGGCCTGGTGTCTTGACGAGGGAGTCAAGGCTAGGACCGCAGACATCAAACCAAAGGCAGTTCTGTAGCTGCAGCTTGAGCATGGCCCTGCAGCCTGGAAGCTCCCACCCCGCTGAAGAGTGGGGTGCCCCTACACTGGGGCTGCATCCCATTCTCAGGCCCCAAGGCCAGAATATGTGATTTTGGAATCTGGAATCCAGCTTCCTCCCCCCGCGCCCCCCCCCCCCAAATCTGTGCCAGCCTTCACTTGCCTTGTCACTACCCAATAAAGAGCTTCGTCAAGGACAAAGTTGAAGTCACTTAGGAACAGTGAAGAAGTCCTTGTAGTCCCTGGGTTTGTAATCATGATGAAATAGGTCCATCTCTGCTAACAGAGTAGTCATAGAGACAAGAACTTCATGTCATTCTGTGTGCTGGAACAAGGGCATCTGGGAAAGCTCTTTCAAGGCTGTGTTGCACTGGTCATGTCATTTTCGCTTTCCGAGCCTCAGTGTCCCAGTCCATGAGACGGGCGTGACTAACAAGACAGCATGCACACCAGTTAGAGGGACCAGCACAGCGCGGTCAGTGTGGCTGATTCTGGGACAGTCTGACCATCTTTTACCCTGCCCTCTTTCTGCTTTTCCCCTTAAAAGGAACAGTTCATCGAGCTGTGCAAGACGCTTTATAACATGTTCAGTGAAGACCCCACAGAACAGGACTTGTACCATGCCATCGCCACAGTAGCCAGCCTGCTGCTGCGCATTGGAGAGGTGGGGAAGAGGTTCTCCAGGCAGCCAGGTAGAAAGTCCCAGGACAGCACCCCAGGGGAGGATGAGCTGCCAGCCCCTGCACCCTCTCAGGACTCAGCCCCGGAGCTCCAGCTACCAGCAGCCACAAGGGACCTCCAGGCCAAAGCTGGTGGAGACACCCAGCTTGGGGATGCACCACAGGAGAACCAGGTGGTGGGCGAAGGGGGCAGCGGCGAGGGCCAGGGCTCCCCATCCCAGCATCTGTCGGACGATGAAACCAAAGATGACATGTCCATGTCCTCCTACTCCGTGGTCAGCACAGGCTCCCTGCAGTGCGAGGACCTGGCCGATGACACGGTGCTGGTGGGTGGGGAGGCCCGCAGCGGGGGCACCGTGGACACCGACTGGAACATCTCCTTCGAGCAGATCCTGGCTTCCATCCTGACAGAGTCTGTGCTGGTAAACTTCTTTGAGAAAAGGGTGGATATTGGACTCAAGATTAAGGACCAAAGGAAGGTGGAAAGACAGTTCAGCACCTCCAGTGACCATGAGCAGTCTGGGGTTTTGGGCTAAAGACTGCCCAGTAGGAGCTGACCTGTCTTCCTCCCTGCCATCTGTTTTCTCCTTAAGGAAACACCCCTCCCATTCTCCCCAGAAGCAGTGAGTTATAAATGGAACGGAGGTCCCTCTCCCTAGCCTAGGCCTGCTGGCCCCACAGTGTCAGAGGCCCTCCTGCCTACCCGCTTGCCCAGCACCTCTGCACCTGTGCTGTGTCCAGGCCACACCATGTTTTCCACCCACAAGTGCTCCTGCAGCTGCCTGCTCGGGCTTTCCTGCCATTTAGCACCACAGTGGGGGGTTGCCTGCTTGCTGGGCACCAGTGGCAGCTCTCCAAGTGATGCCAACCAGAGCTCCTGGCTGAGGGACCCTGGGTGCCACTCAAGCATATACATGCTTTTTCAGCTTGTTGTCCTCGCTATTGACCTTAAAAGCACATCCCTCAGGTCCTGATATATGTCCTTGTATTCATTTCAGTCATCTACAAATCACACTGTGCTCAATGCCTTAATAAATCCCCAAGAGAAGTGAAAACTATGCTGTGTCTGGAGCCTGAATGTGGCCTCGACCACTGGCTGGGGCTCCTGGCTTCTACCCTCAGGCCACCTTCCAGATGTCCCAGATAAGACTTCAGCCCCCACAGAGTGGGGTTTCAAGACCCCCAGGGAGGTTGGGAACATGAAAGGTGCCGATTTGGGCTGAGCAGGGCCTGTGCTGTCCTGTGATGGTAGCCCTAGCTCCTCAGATATAAGCAGCTGAGTTCAGGTGCAGGAGGGGTGTGCTGTTGGGTTCAGGAAACAGCTTGTGGGGTCACAGGCAATGGCTTGAGTCGTGAGGACCTTCTTGCTTTGCACCAGGAGCTGATCATCAGTGTCCAGTGCTTACCAAATACGCACGCACACACACACACACACACACACACACACACACACGACGGCTCTTCTACTTAAATACATATTCCTGGCTGTTGCTTTTTAAAAATGTAATAGCTTTATTAGACAATTTACCATAAAATTTGCTTGTTTTAAGTTACAGTTGAATGATTTTTAGCAAATTTACAGAATTATGCAACTATCGCCAGAAAGCAATTTTAGGATATTTTTATTACCCCAGAAAGACCTCTCCTGCCCACATACTGCCAACCCCTGTCCCCACCCCAGCTCCAGGCAACTAAAAATCTACTTGCTATCTCTATAGATTTTATGGCTGATTTTAAAAATAACATCAAGGAAACTGAACAACTGTTTCCTTTCTTAACAAAAAAGTCATCAATGTAATTTCCATTCTAGTATTTATATAAACTGTGACCACATGCTTTGTCATAAATTTCAAAGGATTCATACTAGAAAGACTGTATTCTTGGCCATAATTAAATTAAGATACACATGAGAATCCCACACAATAGTTTAAAGCCTTAAATTGACTGTAATCAGATTTAATAAGTTAGTATAAATGTCTTATATGCCACGTAGAAGTACAGTTTTGAGCTATATCAAAGAAATTAAACAGAAGAAAATAGAAGAGGGATCTTTCCTTTTCATATTGTAGGGGAAGAGAAATGTCCCCCTTTTTTCTTTCTTTGTTCTTCTGGTTTGTTGAACAATCAAATTGACATGAGACAGATTAACAGAAGAAAATAAATCTATGAATGTACATATGGGGGTGCCATGACAATATGGGGCCCCAGGAGAAATCAGGCAGTTGAGACTTAGATGCCACCTCGAGCTAAGGAGAAAGTGGGGTGGATAGTGGTTTGGGGGTTCAAAGGGCAGGAAGACAACTCATGGACATGGAAAAGCAGATGTTTGGCAAATGAATGTTTGCCAGGTATCTTTAACAATGGGTACGGAGAGGACTTTGATCAAGTGGGCCTTGTTATGTTCTTCCCTATTACACACTAACTAGTTCATAATTTATAAACCAGTTATCTATGATGACATCTTCCTTCTCGGAGCTGGTCCTCTGCCTAAATTCTTTTAGGTAGTTTGGAAGAAGTGCAATGGTTTTTCCTGAGTCTCATTTCTTAAAAGGAACCAGCTTAAAATAATACCCCTAGGGGAAACTGGGATGGCTCAGTGGGTTAAGCACTCGCTTTGCAGCCCCAGAGACCAGGGATCCAATCCCGGCTATGGCCCACGCGGACCCATATGCTGAACTGGGGTGTGCCTCCAGTTCAGTTCTTGCCGGGGCCTATGTGGGAGACCCCGGCCCAGTTCCTGCCCTGAGCAGCCCTTGTGCCCACCTGTGGAATGAAACTATATGGAAAACTAATGCTGTGAACTATGGAGACTGCTCTGGGCCCTCCCCCTTCTCTCTGTCTCTCTCAATCTGTCTCTCTGTCAAAAACCAATAAAAATAAATCTTTAAAATA